>APFE030004193.1:1718-49580 GCA_000404065.3 Pinus taeda
TTCCATTTTCTTTCTTCGGGGCATCAATTAATGATAATAATTCTTCACTATGCCCTTTGAATTCCTTCAAACTAATTTTTCAAACCAAACGTGTGCAAAAATTTAAAAAAAAACTACACACCTTTTTTCACTTTGTAGGAGCTCGATATTGAAACGACTATAACTTTGTAATTTCGAATCTCCAAGGTTTGAAATTTCGACCTACAGTATCACTATGTGCCCTCTTTCCAATGTCACTAGTTTGATCAAAATTGGATCCTCCAAGAAAGTGTTATGCCCCACCTCCCAAGATGAACTGGTTATATACTTTCTCAGTAGAGCGAACTTATACGAAGTGCCACGTGTTACTGTTTAGACCTTAGATTCTAAAAATTATACCCAAACAAAATATAGTCCATCCTCTTTCTTTTCCTTCTTATTGAATTTCAATCTGATGCTCAGAGTGAAAGTTATGATGATTTTCCCAGGGTCACATGTTTAGGATGTAATTCGAGAGTCTGCAAAAACCCTAACTTCCTCAGATCATATATCCGACAATATAGTGAGCCAAGATCTAAAAGTCAGACCTGAGGTTCAAACTGATTTCTTCGCAAATGGGTTTTTTGTTTAGCTTCTAAAACTTCGTAGAGAAAAATTTATAGCGAAAATTCCATGATGACCTGTTTTAGATGAAATTCGGGATCTTGCAAAAACCCTAACTTCCTCAAATCATATCTCTGACAATATAGCGAGACAAGATTTGAAATTTAGACCCAAGGTTTAGCACAATTTCGTCTCAAATGGGTTCTTTTTTTAGCTTCTAAGACTGCCACAAAAAAATAAATAAATAAATAAATAATTAAATTAAATTAAATTAAATTAAATTAAATTAAATAAAATAAAATTCCACAATGACCTGTTTGGAGCAGCAAAAATTCCACGATGACCTATTTGGAGCAGCGAAACCAAAGAATCCAAAGCTTTGATACGAAATGTTATGAAACCAGCTCACAAAAGGATAGAAAAGAAAGATCAATGCCTTAGAATTTAGCCTCTTCCAGGGGGCAACCTCCTTTACATTACACAAATGAACAATTCTTGGATGATTCAAATGACAAAACCTCCTTTCTATATATAGGAGTCTAAAGGGTCACAATATAACCAAAGTCGACCTAACAATAATAATATAAGGGCACAAAAATAACAATAGTGAGCTTCTATGGGCACGATAATAAAAATATGGGGACACTAGGGGCACAACAATAACAAAGGGATACAATGACAATAGTAATGGGGGAATCACTAGTATTATAGGGACCTAAGAAATTGCAATTAAGTAGACTCTTTTTGACACTTAATTTGTCAACCCAGGGTTTCGTACACTTCGAGGGGTAGCACGGGAAATTCCAAGAAATGATATGAACCTTCTCTAATTTCATTCCTACTTCTTTTATTACAAATTTCAAAATCAAAAGGATAGATCACACAACAATGAATACCAAGAAAACTCTAGTGTTGAATGAAAAGAATGTGCTTTGCAAAGTTCAAATAAAGGAAACTCTCAATTCATCAGGAACAATCTGAATTCATAGAATAACTATTTGAGATTCTCTTCAGTATGGTTGTAAGACAGAGGAATGATCCAATTAATCAAGATGCATGTCTTCCTTAAGATTTCCCTTCCTATACCAATTTTCCGTTCCTGTATCGCAACAAGGTTCCTATATTGGAGCATTCTTCATGTACTAGAGTGAAGCTTCTATACTGGAAGTATGTATATTGGGTCCTTACTGAAGACATTGACTTGCATACAAGAGCTCTAAGCCTTTGTACTATAGCACTATGTTCCTGTACTTGGAATGTTAATTCCTTGTACTAGAACAGAGGTTCCTGTACTAGGAAACCATAGTTCATGTACTTGGTTTCCAAATTGGTTGCAAGAAATAAAAGTGTGTCAACTAAGAAAATAAATGCAAGGTGAAAACAAATTTGTGAAGTGAACTTCTATAAGAAAAATGAACCATTAAATAATCACATGCTCGGAAATGAAAAGCACTTTCACAACCAAAGGAAATTTATATTGAAATAAGAAATAGTTCTACTTGGAAACTACTTTGACTCAAACATCAGCAAGCTCTTTCGTTAGATGACTGTTTATTGAATAAATTAGATCTGCGACCTTATATAAATAATCGTTTTAACTCAAGGAATCCTTCTGATAAATTCAATATTAAATCCAGCAACGAGTGCAGGTACAAACCCAAATAATGTAAAAGTGTTATAGTGCAAGCTTATGGACATTAATCAAATCTAAATCTGAACTTGAATATTAGAATATGCTCCACTAAAAAGAAAAACACTATTTGAAAAAGAATAATAGACCTACAAAAATAAGAATGACTGGTTGCAATGGATAAAGGAAACTTTCAATCTTACTGAAATGAAAACACACCAGTGCAGGAAGCTATATGTACATTTTCTTTGTAAAGAAAAAGGAAACACGCATTTGCAGGAAAGAATGTAGGGAAATAAAAGTGAATGCAAATGAACCACACACGCACCTGGATCCAGATCACACAGCTTGCAAGAAATTAAAGTTCATTAGTTATAGAAAGAATCCAAACATGATCTGCTTCACTAACCTTGAATAAAAATAAATCTAACACACCTTTAATAAAGGGAGAATGAGATAGGTTGGTTGGGCCCTAGCCAACCAACTCTTTTCCGTGTAATGAAATGGAAACTTCAAGCAATCAATTGGAGCATCACAATGACACCGAGACAGAGAAGTTCACAATTGGCATGTTCCTTTGTATTAAGTTTCAAAAGAGAAAATACACATCGTGGATCCCCTGATCTAGTCCAGAAATGGCGATACTCAGAAATTACAAATGGCAGAAAAAGTTTAATACGATGTCGTTCTCTAACATCTACAAAGAAACCCTATTAAATACATACTTCGGCTCTTAGCCGCAACAAAAAATATAACAACATGATATATTAAGCCTATTGGCTGTTTGCAAAAAATCTAAACAGGGGTTTTGCAGCTGAAGTCTAGCCTTCATATCCCGCCTTCTTCTCTAAACGCCGAGCCCAATTAGGAAATTGATCTCTTAGCAAGAAATCCACACAGTCTATTGAGTTGTCTTGTCCATAAGAAGTGAGTCAAACAAAGAATTGGTAGTTGCCTCAAAAGTGTAGGAACACTAACCAGTACAAGCATGATTCTTGCACCAACCCAATCTTTCACATAGATTAACACTTTTGTTCTATCACATTACCTAGGAAAGGAATATATTAGTTGCATATACATTTTAAGATATAAAACCTATAATTTAATGATTAAGTACATATATAACCTTTGAATATGAAAAACATAAGAGGAGTGCAAGAATGTGTGCAATTGGGCAAAAGTACAGGAATAGATAGGCCTCTGGGGTTAAAATAGCGGTTAAAGTGGTGTGTTTGGGATATGATAGATACCAAAAAGTAGGACAGTTCTAGCCCCCAATAGTAGATACTAATCCATCCTCTTTCGAGTAAGAAGTAGATAAACCTGTTTGGGTTGATGCAATGGTGGAGGAATATGAATCCATTGTAAAGAAAAGTTTTTGGGAAGTGGTCCTAAGACCAACAGATATATCTGGAATGGGTTCAAGATGGATCTTCAAAGTAAATCATGAAACAAATGGAAGAATAAAGAAGTATATGACTATATTTGTGGCCAAAGGATTCTCTCGAGTTAAAGGAATTGACTATGAGGAAACCTTTTCTTTTGTAGCAAGGTATGCATCCATTAGATCAATTTTTGCACTGGTTGCGCATATGGGGTGGAAGATCCACCAAATGGATGTAAAAGCAACATTCCTCTATGGCGTTATTGAGGAGGAGGTGTACATCAAGCAACCAAAAGGTTTTGATACATTTAATCAAGAGTCTCATCTGTGCATACTCAAGCGAGCATTGTACAGTCTCAAACAAGCACCTCGTGCATGGTACATCATGATTGACAATTATTTCACTGGTTTGGGCTTCACCAAAAGTGAAGTAGTTGCAAACCTCTATCATATCTACGTAGGAGGTAAATTTCTTATTATTGTCTCATATTTTGATGATTTTATTTTAATTGTTGATGAGAAGATAATCAGTTCTTGCAAGGAGGAACTTCCAAGGGAATTTGAAATGAAGGACATGGGTCTCATGCACTACTTCCTCGAGTTGGAAGTATGGTAAGGTGATGGGGAACTATTTGTTTCTCAAGGAAATTATGCAAATGGGATACTACAAAGATCCTACGTGGAGAGTTACAAACCCATGGAGACACCTCTAGTGACCAACTAGAGGAAGGAGGATGCCACTTCAGGTGAAAAGGTGGATGCTATCATTTATCGATAGCTAGTCGGTTCATTGATGCATGTTATGAAAATATGACTGGTGTGCTATGTAGTCAACAAGTTAATCTAAGTTATGGTTAGGCCGACCAAATTTTATTGGAAGGTAGCTAAGCATGTTTTATAGTACCTCAGAGGCTCTACTCATTATGGATTATGGTACAGACAGAAAAAGGGAGTAAATTTGTGTGGCTTCACAGATGCAGATTGGGCAGGGATCCCATCCAACCAAAAGATTACTTTAGGTGGAATTGTCATTGTTGGGTCTGAAGTAGTTTCCTAGTACAACATGAAGCAAAGATCTATAGCGCTCCGTTTGGCAGAAGCAGAATACATGGTTGCAAGTAAAGAAACATGTGAGGTTATTTAGATGAGAAAGATACTTGTGGGACAGTTTGGTCAGATGAAGGATCCAACTGTGATCTATTGTGATAATCATAGTTGCATCAAGCTCTTTGAGAATCTGATATTTCATGATCAATCCAAGCATATAGATATCCATTATTACCATTTACTGGACTATGTGCAGGGGCAAATAATTTTGTTACAATATATTTTGACAAAGGAACAAGATGCATACATCTTGATAAAGGATTTTTTAAGAGGGAAGTTCGAGTTCCACAAGTATAGGATAGTGGTGGTTGATAATCCATTTCTTGCTGAAAGAGTGCGTTGAAAAATGTAGCAAGAAAGTCTCAATTTGATTTTGCCTTGGTCAAAATGAGAAAATTTTGAATTTCCAACAGAAGACAACTTGGATGTAGTTAAATGAGGTGACATGGCTCTTGTCACTCAGTTAGCTCAGTAAATTTGAGTTAGCAAATTTGGACTTCAGTTAAGCATGTGTGATTGCTAATTTGTTGTAATCAAGTTCAATTATTTCAAGTTGTTTTCAGTTAAATTAGTTCTAACTATTGGAGGAACTAGTGGAAGATTAGTTGTGCTATGGGACAACAGTTTAACTTAGTGATCATCTAGTTAACTAATCAATCATCCCAAAATAGCTAGTGCATGCAGAAAATTCAAGTTCCCTAGATGTGATGGAGATTCCAAGGCAATGTAACATAAATTGTAGACTAGTCTTGAGTGTACACGTGTTGCATGCAATCAAATGATCAACCTTGGGATTTTTGCAAGAATTTTGGAGGAAATTCCTTAATAATAGGGGCCTAATTTTCTCTGAAATTGCACAAGGAAATAGTGGCTCAAACAGAGTCTGAAATTGACTAAGTCTGGGTCAGAGATTCTCTATGAGAAGAGAGATAGGTTATTCACTTTTAGGTTGTGCTCGGTCTGAGCAATCAATTGTAATATATCTCTAATCATCATATTAACGCAAGCAGGCTTAAGGGGTTTTAGCATTTTCTTTCCCCTGGAATAAATATCGTGCATGAGTGTTATTTATTATTTCATGTTTGTGATTGATGTTCTAAATTTTGAATGGAATTTCACAAAGAAGTAGAGTAGGATTGTATCTTGTGTTTTAGATTAAAATTTCACAGGCACTTACAATTCTACACCATAATTTCTACATAACATTATAAATGGATAATAAACTAGAACAAATGTAAAGTTGTGATTCACATAATATTGTGTTACACAAGAATATATTTATTATTTTCATAATAACGAAAAATATATATAAATACTAATAAAAGTTTACTTTAATAATAATTAGTTAAAAAAATGTTATTCTATGAATAATGAAAAGATAAAAATCTTCTCGTATTGCAATTTTAACAAACTAAAATGGAGAAGAAATTTGGTCATTCGATGTGTGTGTATCAATATTTTTTGTATCTTTACTACTAAGAAAAATGGTCATGCTTTGTCTTGATTTCCTAAAAGCAACTACATTTTCCCACAAATAATTTATAAGGCTCTCCAAAACAATTACTACATCTCTTATAGTTGGTCATTCATTAGGAGAAACAAATTCGCCTGTAACAAATAAATTAGGCATGTGTATACATTATTTTCTTCAAATTCATCTCCATCTACCTTACTAAAAAGGTTGTAGTCAATTATATCCTTCAATCTATTTGGAAAGGCTAGGTTCATCCACTTGTGCAAGTTTAAGTCTCCATAAAACATGTCACTATTTGGTTGTTTCCTAGCAAGCATTTCCAATAAGAAATTGCCAAATTTGTAAATATCTCCTTTTGTAGACACTACCTCACCCAATCCATACTCTGCATTACAGTTAGCCTTTGTCAAATTTTGCATGGCTAGTGCACACCAAAATGTTGATAAGAAAAACAAGTAAAAATTAAACATTCAAAAATTGCATACCTGGTGCAATTTAGCCCATGGATCCTTTCAAATCAAGTGTTTAAGTAAGTGACTCACTATATTATTCATCTATTAATCTTTCAATAACAAAATATGTTACATGTTTGACATGTCTTCATTTAGATGCACATTGATGGGTTTTAGATCACAATGCACTACTTGCACAAAAGAATCACGATGAAGATATTTGATGGCATGGGCCACATCTATTATAATGTCCAATATTTTTTTTATTCTCAATTCACATACATATTCACAATTATTTTCATATATATTAGGCTACAAATGCTTCTCCAAGCGTCGGATTAGGTGTAATTTGAACAATAATCCTCTACTGTTGCATTTTTCACAAACCAATATATAGAAGAAATCTAGGTAGCCACTGCATGTGCATCATTCCTTTTTGAATTTTTACTACTAAGTAACTTGTAAATGCTTTGTCCTAATATCCCATAAGAAACCACGATTTCCCATACATCCTCTCTTTGGCTCTCCACCACCATTCCTACATCATCCTTCATAGTTCAATTGGTGAATATTTCAAACAAAGAAAGCCAACCTTTCGAAAACAAAGTAGCCATTTATAAACATTACTTAATTCAAATTCATCTTCATCCACCTCACTAAAAGGAATGAGGTGAATTACTTCCTTCTCTTTGTTTGGAAAGATTGAGTTCACCCACTTTTGCACGTTTCGATCTCCAAAAAACAAGTCAGTAGTTGGTTGCTTCTAGATCAGAATTTCCAATAATAAATTCCATAGCTATAAATATCTTTGTTGGTAGACATCATCTCACTTGATCCATACACTGTATTAAGTCGACCTTCATCGAATTTTAATCAAAAGAAATATCCACGGACCAATTCTATTGAAACATAGTAAACAAAATAAAAAATTTCAATCTAAAATATGTGTTTATAGGTCATAAATTTATTTTTTATAAGCATATCCTTTCATCTATAAAAATATAAAGAGTGGAACTAATTTTTATACAATTAAAAACATTGAGTTTATGAACAAATAGCTAAATAAACCAAATGTAGAGTTACAATTCACATGATATTGTGTTACAAAAGTATTTATTTTTTTTACATTGATGACATGTAGATATAAATACTAATATAAATTTACTTCAACAAGTATAAGTTTAAAAAAAAATCCATTCTATGAATAATAACAAGAATAAAATATTTTGCTATTGTAATTTTCACAAACCAAAATGTAGAAGAACAACAAGCATTTAATGCATGCATATTACTCCTTGTTGCATTTGTATTTCTAAGGAAATTAGATATGCTTCATCTCAATCTCCTAGCCCAAACAATTTCTAAGGCTCTCCAATACCATTACCATATCTTTCAGAGTTGGTCATTCCTTGGGTGAATCTTTTTAGAAAAGAAAACTAACATGTAGCAAAGAAAGTAATTGTATACTTTATTTTCTTCAAATTCACCTCCATCCACCTTGTTAAAAATATTTATGTGAAATTTTTCCTTAACTATGTTTGGAAACACTAGCTTCACTCACTTGTGTAAGTTTAGGCCTCCAAAAAACATGTCACTAGTTGGCTTCTTCCTAGTAAGCATTTCCAATAACAAAATACCATAGCTATAAATATCTACTTTTGTACACATGCTCTCACTTCATACATATTTTGCATTGAAGTCAATCTTCATCTTGTTTTACTTGACCAATGTGTACAAAAATTGTTGATGAGAAATAGCAAGTAAAATTAATGTTCTAAAATGTCATACTTGAGATAATTTATCCCATGGACCCTTTCAAAGAAAATGTTGAAGCGAGTTAGTAGTTGTTACATTAATCAATTTTTCAATCCAAAATCCATCATATGGTCCATATGTCTTCATCAAAAAGCATGTTATTGGGTTTTAAATAACAATGCACTACTTGAACAAAAGAATCACGATGAAAGCATTCCATGGCATGGGGCACATCTATGGCAATATCTAATTGTGTTATCACTGCTTCACATACATATTTACCATTTTTTTCATCTATATTAGGATATGAATGCTTCTCCAAGCTTTTGTTAGACATAAATTGGAACACTAATCCTTTAAAATGGAGGTTGAACCTTTTATAAAATGTTACATTTTTCTCTAAAACTCTTTTCAGCATTTTATTTTACAACTAGAAAACTTTCATAACAACAAGTGTGTCATCGCTCAAATTTCCCTTATAAATTAACCAAAAATCCTCATTTCTAACTAGTTATGGTTGGTAAATCCATTAGTTGTTATGTGAATCTCTTGATATGAAATCCATTTCTGCTCTAACCTTTGGATAATATGTTGCAAGAATCAACATTTTGCATACACTTATTTCCTTTCCAAATGAATCTCAAAAGTAGAAAACATAGCATAGAAGCAATATCTCCATTCATTAGCAATAATACTCTTTCATAAATGCAAAAATGACCTCTTGTTGTTTGAGAGATAGGTAATTGTAATGTCGATTTTCTAAAAAGGCTAGGATTTCCAATGAAGGACATGGCAATTGTTCTATTTAGAAAAAAACCCTCCTTTTGGAATTCCCCCATGTGATTGTTGAAAAAAAAATCAAATAATGAAGCATCTCCAAATTCTTAAAAGTAATTGGAATTGTCCTGAATAGCGAGTTGGAAAGGAGGTCTAAGTTCATAATACTATAAATTTCCGATTGAATTTGGAATAGGGCCTAATAAGATATTTTTAGATAAATTCAATGAACAAATCAATGAACATGACACTTAGAAATTTGAGAAATCAAATCTATGTGATTTACCATTTTGAAATAATAGCATATGTATACCATATTCAACTAACCTCTATCTACTTGAAGCTAGAGAGACCAACTCAGCGTAAAACCTTATTTTCCATCACTCACTACTTTATCAATAAGAACATAGCATAAAACCTCAATTTCTATATTTCATTGTTTTATCAATAGGATTAAGTATCAAATTGAAGTGGTCATTGAAATACAAGAACCCTTACTACAAGAAGCCAAATATCTACATGGTCAACAAGAGTCCTTTGAAGACAAGAAGGGATGAAAGGTTAAGGACATCTCTCAAACATTTGTGCAATGATGTATGAGGATAGAAAATTTATAGATTATATAGTTATAATATGATTGAAAAAAATCAAAATTACTAAAAATTATAGTAAGTCTTAATTTCACAATATCAATTTTCGTACCTTTTAGCATGATTTGTAAATCAAAAGTGAATGTTTAAATAATACGTTGTATATAGCATTGAGTAATGAAATGGGTATGTAATTACCATTAATCCCATCATCCTTTTCCTTTATTCTTATATTTTCTATACCTTAATGTGTTAATATATTAAGGAATTACTGTAAGAAATGAAAGAATTATCTACAGTTACGACTTAGCTAATTATTACCCTTCTTTATGTAGGAAAACAACAAAAGGGACAAATGTTGTTCCCTAGCGAAGGGATAGCAAAAGATCAATGAGCCAAGGAAGGAACGCGGTGGTTGCAGCCAAAGCTAAAGTCGAATCAGAAGGATCAACGTGAGAAAGGAAAGGATGTCTGAATTGGAAATTAGTTGTAGATCCCTCAGGATTGCAAGATCCTGAGGGATTGCATTTACCCTTTATCTTTTTACCGTTTCTTATGATACAAGGAGACGATTGTAAGAAGAAGGGGAAGAATCTCCGTTATTATTGAATTTGTAATTTTAATTACAGACTCTCGTTGTTGATAGAATACAGTCATATTGTAATGCTACTCATATTCGATGATTAATACATAAGTGTTGTTGTTGTTCCCTTGCGTATCTGAAGTAATTTAGCAGTGCTTCGCTGGCGACTAAGGGCTTGGCCCCTGGTGGATTCTACTGCTTTTTCTGTGCCATACATTTCCAATTTCCGCAAGTGTGATGGTTTGATAAGTTTTCTCGCTTTGTGTGATTTGATATCTATCTTTTTTTATTGTTTTCTTGTTTTAACAGAATATCTCCGCTTCATACGATTTACAATGTTATTGTTTAATTTAGTTCATCTTCATTTCAGATTGAGTATTTAGATAAATATTCAACGCAATATAATCAATTGTAACAAGTTTAACTATCGATGTGGGACTCTCAGATTGATATCATTATTGTCTGAATTATTTAATAGAGATTGGGTTTGGTTTATATTGAATCAATTAAGAAGAGACGAGATATCACTATTGTACTCTCAACTGATATAATTTCGAATTGCTTGAGTAGGGATTGATTACATTTTCAGTAGAAGCTTGAGTTCTGAAGTTCAGTATTATATTTCCTTTAATGATTGCTATTGGAATTTATTATAAGCATCCGTTTATTCTTGTATTTGAAGACCTATACTGCAATTTAGAAAGCATTACTCTCTGAATTAAATAGCAGCCACATACTGTGTACACTCTTGAAATAAGAAGACTTGCCTGGATTGATAATTAATGTGAGGATAATTAGGAGTTTTAAAAGGAACCTTTTGTCACACAACATTTTGGCATTGTTTCTGGGGAGAGTGTAGCCATTTATAAAGAGTGATGCACATGTGATAACTGTTGTTGAAGAAGAACTGGGTATTGAAAATGAAAGGTAAGAACCTACGTAACGGGAAAGTAAAGTGCTTGTTTCTCTGCCCGCTTTTCAGCACAATTACAGAAAATTAAGGTAGGTATTTGATGCTTGTCTATTGAGGGAGAACTGGGTATTAAAAACGAATGGTAATAACCTGCGTATGGAGAAAGTAAAATGCTTGCTCCCCCACCCGCTTTCCAGCAAAACTAGTAAAAAATTACGGTAGAGATAAACATTTGAATTGTTTACATGAATGACTAAGAAGGAAACACTTGAAAACAATCCAATTCCACTACCTAAACCAGAAAAATATATGGGACCAGTGACCCTTGGATGATCAACTTTCATAGACGACATCTTAAAGAAAGCTAAATCTCAGCCATCAGTAGGTCCTTGAACAGTTGCTTCCAGACAACGTACTGTCTCCCTTCGAGCCATAGGCTCACCATCTCTAGCCTATGCTGAAGTCCATAGTAAAACAGAAGGAACTGAGCAGAGTTTTCAAGATATTGAAAATTTGCGCCCAAGTCCCTCACAAGAAGGGAATTCTTGTAATATTCGTGAAGGAGGAGGAGAAACAGGGGAACCAACATTCCCTCAGAGAATAATTGAACAAAGAACACACAATATCCGAGATCGAGGGAGTGTTGTTAAGATCAATCCCATCCCTTCTAGCCACCCTAGGAATAACTCTCTAGAGATCCCGGAAGGGTACTGGCATATATTTGATCAAATGGCCAACAATCCACAAGCACCCCAGACCTCTACATTATAGTACCCCATTGTTGATACAGCTGTCAACGCACCCATGAAAGCTATTCCTCTCCAAAATATTCCCACCTTTCATGGGCTCACATCAGAGGATCCAGATGCATTTTTATTTGAATTTGATGTATTATGTCAGGTTTATGATTATACCACTGACCCCTAGAAACTAAAGCTTTTTCCTTCTACATTAAAAGGAGCAGACCTGTGTTGGTTTATGGGGCTAGGTGGAGGCACAATAAATTATTGGGATCAAATGAAAATTGCTTTCCTAAAAAAATATCAAGACTATTGCAGATCTAGGGAATTGAAAGACGAAATATTTCAAATGGTAGCAAGACCTAGTGAAACATTGGAAGAATATGTGGAACATTTTCAATATAACCTCTAGCGATCTCCCTATGCAACTCTGCCCTTGCCTGATAATGTATTAAAAACTACATTGATTAAAGGAATGAAAGACCAATGGATAGAAACATTAAATATTATGGGTAAAGGTGATATATATCAGGAAGATTATGCTAATATTATTAATTTGTGTATTAGGTCCTCAAGGGGCAGCAGAAGATTGAAACCAGCAAAACATGACATGACCAGCAGGGATAGCAAAATCTTTGGCGGGAGCATTACTCGTGCAGAAATTGGCAACCTTCTTGAGGATTTCAAAACAGATATCTTGGGAACTTTAACAATGAAACTAGACATCATGCAAGCCAAGCAGAAGCAGGCTAAATTAGAACAAAACCTGGTGATATTTTTTCCTAGATGTAGGAAAAAGCATAGTCACAAAGAGTACCAACTGAATATGGTACAAAATTGTGCCATATGTACCAAAGATCACGCCACAGAAAGTTGCCCATCACTCTTGGAGTTGAAAGCAGTCTATAAGGAGGCAGAAGAATAAAAATAATTAGTCTACCTACTAAATCGGCGTCGCCAATGGAAACCACGACAAATAGGTATGCCTAATGACCCATCTTCTTTCTTTCAATCCTTTCAATACAATTCACAACAATACCCAGGAGCTATGTGGCAGGACCAGCCACATTTTCCCAATTGGTCACAGCAACCATTCCCTATGCCACTTTGGGCTAGCCAATCAAATCAACATAACAATTAGCTAAGTTCCTCTTACTTTCCAACATTCTGGCAAAATAACGCATATCCATCTCAATGGCCACCCTCCACCTCACAAAACTAGAGTTGGCAGTCAAGCTGGAAAAGACCTACAAACCAGCCAGCAAGAAAAATCTCCCTAACTCAACCTACACTGCCAGCGCCATACACATTGCAACAGAACCCCCAGACCAACATATGACCACAGCTTCCAGCCCAACCCAACCCGCACCCCAATAATAGACTGGTCCAATCTATGCAAATCATTGAAGGACCAGAACCAGAAACTGAGCTGAGGGAGTGTAATGAGATTCAATTAAGGTCTCGGCAGATAATAGAATAAGAGGGGGTAAAAATGTACAAATTGAAAATCTGTCACCTGTAAAACAAGTAGCACAAGTGGAGAATACGGTTAGACAGAAAACTAACGATCAAGCTAGTACCTCTTCTCCACCATTCCCAGAGAGATTAATTATACCCCGTTCGATTGAATACCCTGATTTTGATCTTCTGTGAGAATTGAAAATTTTGTGTGTAAAAATACCTCTCCTCCAGCTATTCAGGACATTCTGATTTATGCAAAAACTATTAAGGAATTGTGTACAAAAAAGCTGAAGAGGAAAATAAAAGATACCCCAACTGTCTATGTAGTCGGTACTTTGTCTAATTTATTATCAGGCAGAGAAACACTGTTAAAATATGAGGACCCAGGTAATCCTATAGCCATGGTCCAAATAAATGGATGCTCCTTCCCCAATGCATTAGTCGACCTAGGAGCAGCCATCAATATTCTTACAACAACGACCTGTCAAAAACTTGGCATTACATCCTTGGATCCAACCACAACCCTGCTGGAACTGGCTGACTGATCGGTAGTCAAACTAGAAGGTAAATTACAGGATGTAACGGTGTCTGTAGATTCCTGGGAATACCCAGCAAATTTTTTAATCATCAATCCTAGAAACCGGCTAGATGGACATCCTGTAATTCTAGGAAGACCTTGGCTAGCAACAACGGATTCTTACATAAGCTATCGAACAGGTAGCATGACTATAGTAAGAGGAAGTAACGTGAAGAATTTAGCCCTATATCCTCTAGCTCAGCCAAGTTTAACAATAATAAAAACTAGAAAACACCCTGTATCATATCTAACTGAAAACATTATATCACCACTAACCATAGATATGCTCTCGAATTCAAGGACCAAATAGAAGATGACATCATTAACACTTTCATTAACCAACCAGATGTCCTATCCCATCCAAAATGTCACATGATCGAAGCAGCCATGGATAACGAAATGGAAGAAGACCCCTTAAAGGATATTAATGACCAGTCAATACCAACAACTTCTGTTTATAATAGCAAAACTATAGAAATTGAGCCAGGGAAAACTTTAAATATCAACAAAAACCTAACTGATGACCAGGAGCAAAGGCTTGTTCAACTTCTAAGAAAATATAAAGAGGCTTTCGCATGGGATTACCTAGATATGAAAGGGATTGATCCCCAATTATGCATGCACCACATCTATACAAAGAAAGATGCCAGGCCCATTCGACAACCTCAACGGAGGTTAAACCCTCACCTTAAAGATATTTTAAAAGATGAACAACAAAAATTGCTAGATGTAAACTTCATCTATCCCATATCTGAAAGCAAATGGGTTTCTCCATTAGTAGTGGTGCCAAAAAAGAATGGAAAGTGGTGTATATGTGTTTACTATAGAGAGCTTAATAAATCAACCAAAAAATAAAATTTTCCCCTTCCGTTCATCAACCAGGTCTTGGACACATTGGCAGGAAAGAAATTCTTTTCTTTCCTAGACGGCTTTAGCGGCTACAATCAAATTCAAGTTGCCCCTGAAGACCAGGATAAGACGAACTTTACCTGCCCTTGGGGAACATTTGCTTACAGGGTCTTACCTTTCAGATTGTGCAATGCACCTGCCACATTCCAGAGGTCTATACTCAGCTCGAGGTGTACATGGATGACTTTACACCTTACAGAGATGACTTTGAGCCTGCATTACAAACTCTAGAGAAAGTTCTGCAAAGACGCATTACTACCAAGCTCTGTTTAAGCCATGAAAAATGCCACATGATGATGACCGAGGGCCTCATAATAGGTCACTACATCTCAATAGCTGGAATTCAAGTAGATCCAGCAAAAATTCAGATAATTCTTTTAATACCTACCCCTTCCACACAAACTGAGGTACGTAGTTTCTTGGGATTTTCTGGTTATTATAGAAGATTTATAAAGAATTTCTCTCAAATTTCTACACCATTATATGCATTAATAGGAAATATTGACTTCATAAGGACTGACAAATGTGACACTGTTTTTGAAGATTTAAAACGGTTGGTATCAATAGCCCCAATATTACGAAGCCGAAATTGGAATTTTCCATTCCAGATTTCATCTAATGCATTAGATACGGCCATTGGAACGGTTCTTGGCCAGGATGAAGATAATAAATCGTATGCGATATATTACATCAGCAAGAATCTATCTCCGGGTGAGTTGAATTACACTGTGACCAAAAAAGAATTTCTCGCCATAATCTATGCTATTAATAAATTCAAACATTATATAACAGGATACCCTGTGGTTTTATTCACTGATCACTCTGCTAATAAACCCATTACAAATGGAAGAGTGACTAGATGGTTGATCCTTTTACAGGAATTCAACATAACAATCAAAGATCGACCAAGAAAAGAAAATCCAGTAGCAGACTTCCTTTCACGTATGCCAAAGACAGAAGACTCGGCAACAGTAGAAGACCAGTTTCCTGATGAACACTTATTCACTGTCACCGTAAAAACACCATGGTATGCGGATGTCGCAAACTACCTAGCAGTGGGAAAATTACCCAAGCACCTGACGCCCAATGAAAGAAAACAAATAGTACAGTGCAGCACTCAGTTTTCCTGGATCGAAGGATATTTGTTCCACACAGGAGCCGATATGCAAATTCGAAGGTGTGTCAGGGAAGACGAAGTCTTCAACATTCTGAAAGCTTGCCACGATGGGCCTTGAGGTGGACATTTTGCAGACCGCGGGATTAGTCACAAAGTTTTACAGGTGGACTATTATTGGCCCACCATTTTCAAAGACGCCAAGAATTTTGTCCAGGCATGCGATAGTTTCCAGAGAATTGGACACCCTGGGCAGTCTGATGAAATTCCCCTGCATCCACAGTTAGTCATTGAACCGTTTGAGTGATGGGCGTTAGATTTCATTGGTCCAATAAACCCATCATCTAATTAGAAGATGTACATACTAGTTGCAATAGAATATGTGACTAAATGGGTGGAGGTAGAAGCATTACCAAGGGCAACGGAGGACTCAGTAATACACTTTCTTTTTCAACTGTTCATGCGATATGGCCTACCTAGAGAGATAATCACGGATGGAGGGCCACAATTTATTGGCCATAAGATTGTTGCAACATTAAAAAATCATCATATTATGCACAGAATCACAACTCCATACCACCCATAGGAAAATGGCCAGGTAGAAAGCACTAATAAAGTAATTGAGGCAATACTCATAAAGATAGTTGCATCACATAGAAGTGACTGGGCTACCCAATTTCTAGAAGCCCTGTCGGCATACTGCACAACATGGAGAAATACCACGAGATATTCTCCATATCAGATAGTATTTGGAAAAGAACCTATCTTCCTAATCGAATTTGAAATTCAGACATTAAGGATAGCTCAGGAAGTAGTTTTGGACTTAAATGAAGCATAGATTAATAGGCTACATCAAATCAATAAATTGGATGAAATCCGGCAATCAACTCTTCAGCATACTGCACTGATTCAACAATAAAGAGCGAAATGGCATGATGCCCTTATCAAGAAGAAGATCTTCCATGAAGGTCATTGGGCACTTCTGTATGATTCTAGGTTCTAGAATTTCCCGGGAAAACTCTAGACCAGATGGTTAAGCCCCTATGAGATACAACAGGTGCATGATAATGGCACCCTCACATTAGCCACCATTGATGGGTCTGGCTATTCCTTTAAAGAAAATGGACATCAAGTACGCCTCTATCACAAACCGCTTACCAGGGAGTCATTTTGCCAACAGTTATGGGAAGATTCCACTATATAAATTCTTGCTAAGGAGGACAACCCATCCACAGCATCGGTCCAGTGAACAATTTGGTTGTTTTTTGAAATTTTTACATAAATTTCCCTTTCTGTTTGAATGAATTTGCTTGTATAATGAATTGTATACAAGTATGTTTTTTTCTATTTTCTTCTCTTCTTGTTGTTCCCTTTAAGGAACAATTGGTGTTCCCTCTAAGGAATAGATTTTGTTCCCTCTAAGGAACAACAATTTTCATATGTATTTTCCTTGTTGTTCCCTTTAAGGAACAACTATTGTTCCCTCTAAGGAATAGTTGATGTTCCCTCTAAGGAACAAAAATGTTTGTGTGGATTTTCTTCTTGTTGTTCCCTTTAAGGAACAGCTGTTGTTCCCTCTAAGGAATAGTTGTTGTTCCCTCTAAGGAACAACAATGTTCGTGTGAATTTTATTCGTGTTGTTCCCTTTAAGGAACAATTGTTTTTCCCTCTAAGGGACAGTTTCTATTCCCTTTAAGGAACAGCTGATGTTCCCTCTAAGAAATAACAATTCCATGTGCAATTTTTGTTTCTTCCTGTTGTTCCCTTTAAGGAACAGTTGTTGTTCCCTCTAAGGAACAGTTGTTGTTCCCTCTAAGGAACAGCAACTCCGTGTGCAATTTTTTTCCCTTCTTGCTGTTCCCTTTAAGGAACAGCTACTGTTCCCTCTAAGGAACAGCCATTGTTCCCTCTAAGGAACAACCGTTGTTCCCTCTAAAGGAACAGTCGCGGTTCCCTCTAAGGAACAGCAATTTCACGTGCAATCTTATTTGTTTTTTTCTTCTTGATGTTCCCTCTAAGGAACAGCTATTGTTCCCTCTAAGGGACACTTGTTGTTCCCTCTAAGGAACAGCCGATGTTCCCTCAAAGGAATAGCAATTCTGCCTGCAATTTTTTTTTCTTTCTTTTTGTTGTTCCCTCTAAGGAATAGTTATTGTTCCCTCTAAGGAACAACTATTGTTCCCTCTAAGGAACAACAAATTTTCAGCATGTATTTCCCTTGCTATTCCCTACAGGAAACATCTAGTGTTCCCTCTAAGGAACAACACTTTTTGTGTGTCTTTCTGATCTGCATTTAAATAGGAACGCAACAAATTACACAGATAACCATAAACATAGATATGCAGTGGAAATAATACTTCATTTCATTAATATAAAACACTGAAATATGCTTACAAACAGTAATGGAAATAAACCAGCTAGGGCAATGGTAGCTTATCTCTGAGAAGAGATGTGGTGGCTACATGCCTCTGAACTATTCTAAATTGTGTTACAATGAGACTCGAAGGCCTATTTATTATTTAGAAACAATGGAAAACCCTTCACATCCCAAAACCTAACCCTAGAAGATGAAACGCCAAATTGTGGGCCCCATTTTGGGGTGAGTTGGACAACCAACTTCCCGGGGTCATGAATTGGTCGTATTATCTCCATTTGACGCGCATGATAGCCCATTGGAAAGATCTCTCCAAGGACTGCAACGGAAAAGACAATTTTTAGATAGAAAAATTGTTGGCGGTATATTTCCCAAAAAATGTCGTTTAGGGCCTCAAAACGGCTCTGGAAGTTTAGGACTCGAAAAACTGCTAAAACTAGTAAATTACGCTATAATTAAGGAAACTGAAAATGCTGAGAGAAATAATGGTGGGGGTCCAGGTGGACTTGGAAGGTGGCCACCAATATCCACCTGGATCATTCCTCCACCCTTAGGAAGCAATGGTCCCCATTGCGTTGAGTTCCTCCATGAGATGAGGAAACTTTTGCTGAACTTGGTCCCTGGTGAGCCACTTTCCATTGTGTAGGAGTTGCCCTGCTTTGACCACTCGATATAGTTGAATATTCTGTTGGCGAGTATTCTTGATCTGGGTGTCCATGATTCGATCAGTTACAGCTTGTTCCATGCAATCTGGATTTAATTCCGTGGGTGTGAGCTGTTCTGCAATGTCAGATGTGTCTAGCAATGGTGGAAAGTATGGTCGAAGGCAGTCCACATTGAACACTGGGTGCAGGACGAGGAATGGAGGAATGCTGAGTTCAAATGCATTATCTCCCACAGCCTTAGTAATGGTGTAGGGACCATATTGGAGTGGTCTCAGTTTCCGATAGGCTCCAGTAAGGCGTTCCTTCTGCAAATGCAACCAGACTTTGTCACCCACCTGAAACTTGTGTGGCACTCGATGTTGATCATGTCACTGCTTGAACTTGGCATTTGATTTCTCCATAATGTCATGGACCTACTGGTGAATATGTTGGATGTGCTCAATGAAGTTGGTTGCCTTGCTTGTTTTGGACTGGAATGAGCCGAATCTGTGTGAGTAGCTGCAAGTGGCATGGCCACATCAATGGGGCATAGTGGCTGGAATCCCAAGCCCACTTGAAAAGGGTTGTGGCCAGTGGATATGTGAAGAGCTCGGTTGTAGCTGTGCTGAACATAAGGGAGGATTTCGTCCTGTGTGCATGGATGCTTTGAGTTGTACATGCGCAGAATGTGTACAATCATCCTATTGACAACCTCTATCTGGCCATCTGTTTGAGGATGGAAGGCTGTGGATTTAGTGAGTTTGGTGTCCAGCATTGACCAGAGACTAGACCAAAATGTACTGAGGAACCGACTATCTCGATCTAAGATGATATACTGTTGGATCCCAAAGTGCACCCACACTCGCTCAAATAAGAGTTTAGCAGTGGCTTCTTCTGTGATGTTCTTCTTACAGGCCGTCATAATGGCCATCTTCGAGAAATTGTCGATGACCACAAAAACATAGTCATTTCCATGCTTAGTGGAAGGAAGGCCTGACATGTAATCCATGGAGATGTATTCCCAAGGTTGACTAGGGGTAGGCAGCGGGGTATAGAGGCCTTTCTTCTTGATGGTTGGTTTGGCAATGGCACAGGCAGTACATGATTTGATGTACTTCCCAATATCCTGTCGAAGATTCGACCAATAGAAATACTTTTGCAGTACTGCCATCGTTTTCTCGACCCCGAAATGCCCAGCATCTCGACTGTAGTGTGCTTCCCAAATCATCTTGGCACACTCGCTTGAAGGAACACAAAGGTGACCCAGATGGCATAACAGGGCATCCTGGAGGTGAAAATCTGTAACATGTCGACCCTCCAAGAGTGTCTGGTATGTGTGGCTGAATTCTGGGTCGCTTTTGTAGAGATGTGGCCAATCAGAAGTATCATGCCCACAAGATTTGAGCACAATGGTTAATGCCATGATAGGTGGTTGACTGAGGCAATCTGCAACATTATTGGTGCTGCCCTTCTTATACTTGATATTCAAATGGAACTGTTGTAGGTATGTAGACCACTTCTGATGGCGATCATTCTGCAATTTTTCTTGGGTCTGTATGAACTGTAGGGGTTGGTGGTCTGTGTGGATGACCGTTTCCTTCCCCAAAATGTAATGCTTCCATTGTCGACAGGCCTACACAATGGAATGCATATCTTTATCATAAGTGGGATACTTATGGACTGTGTCTGAAAGTGTTTCACTGTGATATGCCACTAGATGCCCGTGTTGAGTAAGGACTGCCCCAATAGCATAGTCAAAGGCATCTATCTCGACCTCAAATGGTGGTTGTAAATCTGGTAATGCGAGCACTGGTGCTGTACAGAGGCAATCTTTCAGCTCTATGAATGCCTTTTGTTGAGATTCAGACCAAAAAAAATTTGCTTTCACTCCTCCCTTGGTGACTTGACTCAAGGGCCAAGTGATATGAGAAAACCCCAACACAAACTTGCGGTAGAAGTTGGCAAGACCTAGAAAGCTGCGGAGCTTTGTCAAAGTGGTTGGAGATGGCCAATCTCGAATGACTTGGATCTTGGCTGGATCCATATGCACCCCTTGTTCATCAATAATGTATCCCAGATATTGAACTTGGGTCATGCCAAAAGTGCATTTCTCCAAATTGGAAGATAGCTTGTGTTGCCACAGTGTTTGGAGTACTTGTCATATGTGGTGGAGGTGCTCTTCCCAACTTTGGCTGAAGATCAGAATTTCATCCAAGTATACCACTACAAATGACTTGGTGAATGGCCGCAAGATGTCATCCATTAGCCTCATGAAGGTTGCAGGAGCATTTGTCAATCCGAAAGGCATCACCAACCATTCGAAAAGGCCCTCCTTGGCTTTGAAGGCAGTCTTCCACACATCAGAGGGTTCGATTGGTACTTGGTGATATCCTGACTTCAGATCGATCTTGCTGAAATATTTTGCCCCGTTTAGTTGGTCCAGGAGGTCATCAATCCGCAGGATCGGGTACCTATTACGGACAATGATCTTGTTCAGTGCCCGATAGTCAATACAGAGTCTCCAAGTCCCATCCTTCTTCTATACCAACACGATCGGGCTCCCACAAGGTGATGAACTCGGACGGATGTGACCTTTCTGCAGAAGCTCCTGAATCTGCCTCTTGATTTCATCATTCTCCAAAACGGAGTGCCGATAAATTGGTCCATTGGGTAGCGGTGCACCTCGGGTCAGATCGATGGAGTGCTCGACCTGACAGTGCAGAGGAACCCCTGTAGGGAAGGTGAAGATGTCCTCGTACTCCTCCACGAACTTGTCCATCTGTAGCTATCGTGCAGAGGGGCTCTGTCTAGAGGCCATGGCCACTGTCTTCTTCTTTCCTTGAGGGTGTACCATCAGGAAGACAAATTTCCCGGTTTTGGAAATGAGCTTACTGCATTGTTTTGCAGTAATCAAAGAGATGGCAGTAGGCGGTGCTACCTCTGGTATCCTATACAACTTATTTCCCAATGTAATGATAACAGCACGGGGCCTTGATTCATACACAGCATGTCACTTCCACAAGTACGGTTGTCCTAATAATACATCACAAAATTCAAGGGGAGCAATGTCACACAATACCTCATCCGTGTAGGGCTTGATGTTGTATGGAAGGCGACATTGCTGGCTCACGCAAAGATCCCGTCCTTGGTGAAACCACCCGATGGTGTACGGTTGTGGATGTGCTGTGGTCGCTAAGCCCAACCGCTTCACAACCTCTGCTGAAATGAGGTTCTTTTGGCTCCCGCTATTGACAATGAACTGTAGAGGAGAGCCTTTTACCCACATCTGGGAGTGGAAGAGACGCTCCTCCTCCTCTGGATCTTCAGGTTCATTTTTCTGGATCTTGGCAGTAGCAATAGTGGCGTTGGGATCTGCATCAATGATCTACTTCCCTTTTTCATTCCCCTTGTCGAGTTCTGACTCAGAGTTGGAACATGCATCTGATTCTG
Source organism: Pinus taeda (assembly GCA_000404065.3). NCBI lineage: Eukaryota > Viridiplantae > Streptophyta > Pinopsida > Pinales > Pinaceae > Pinus > Pinus taeda. The sequence goes on from APFE030004193.1 coordinate 24,235, forward strand.
AAACCTTTAGCTCAACCACTAGTGACTGCTCCCCCCGACACTCACTTGTGTTGTGAGTGGAGCTCTTATGGAACTCACACCATTTTCCCATGTACTTTTTCGGCTTCGCGGCGTTGTTCTTTGCTTGCAGCTTTGGCGGGTTGTGTTGGGCTGCCCCACGTTGGCTTTGTCCTTTGTTATGTGGTTTAGGGGCACCTTTGCCTTGCTTTAGATTCACAGATCCAAACTCTCGCTTCTTTTGTTTAAACTTCTGCTCAACCTTGACGACATATCGGTATGTTGTGCCGAGCGAGGAGATGTTCAGGAATTCTATTTCTTCTTGGATGTACTTGTGTAGGCAGCCACGGTATTTGAGTATCAAATGCTTCTCTGAATCCTTGATCCCCAACTTTCTGCAAAGGGTATGGAAAAGATTGGTGAACTCGGGCACGTCTTGGTCCCTTCCCTGCCGCAACATGGTCCACTTTATGTATTCATCCTCATAGCTTCCAATAGGGTAGTACTCCTCCTTAATGGCGTCTCGGAATGAATTACCGGTGGGTGTGGCTGAAAATAGTGAGCCGGTACTTTCATCCTTCTGCTCGCAGTAGGTTTCCCACCAGTCCTTGACATGGGGGGCTGCTTTGATAAGAGAAAAAACAATCTTTTCCCGACTCGAAAATTCATGAATAGAAAAATAATCCTCTAGCAGATTTAACCACTTATCTATAGCATCTGCATCTATCTGACCCTCGAATATGGGGATTTCAAAATTAACTTGTACCTTAAAGGGCGTGGCGTTTCCAGAGTAGCTACTAGAAGCTGATGCGTCGCTTCTAGGTAGCCGCTGAAGGATCTGGGCAAAGCTGTCCATCATCGCGCTCCGTTGTTGCTCGAGGGCTTATTCGAGTAAGATTTTGATAGGATATCCTACCCACTCGTCTTTCTTCTCATCCGCCATGGGAGGCCGTCGGGATTTGCGAGGCTGGTCTTGCAAAGGTTCGACCAGTTCAAGCCCTAACTCCTTATATCCCGACCTCGTTGGGGACATGAAAAGAAAAACAGAGAAAAATGAAACCGCTCTGATACCACTGATCCGGATTTAAACATGAACACAACAAAATACAGAGATAACCATATACAAAAATATGCAGCGGAAACAATGCTTCATTCCATTAATCGAAATAAACCAGCTAGGGCGATGGTAGCTTATCTCTGAGAAGAGATGTGGTGACTACATGCCTCTGAACTATGTTACAATGAGGCTTGGAGGCCGATTTATTGTTGAGAAACAATGAAAAACCCTTCACATCCCAAAACCTAACCCTAGAAGATGAAACGCCAAATTGTGGGCCCCATTTGGGTAAATTGGTACATCAATTTCCTAGGGTCGTAACTTTGGCATATGATCTCTGTTTGATGCGTACGATAGCTCGTTAGAAAGATCTATCTGAGAACTACCACTTTGGGAAGAGAAACATTGGTCCATGGACCCATGTTGCCCCCATATTTCCAAAAAAAAGTCGTTTAGGGACTCAAAACGGCTCCGGAAGTTCAGGACCCGAAAAACTGCTAAAAATAGTAAGTTGTGCTACAATTAAGGAAACTGAAAATGATAAGAGAAATAATGATGGGGGTCCAGATGGACTTGGCAGGTGGCCACCAATATCCACCTGGATCAAATTGAGAAATCGTGACACTCCAGAAAGACATCGAAGGTGCTGGTGTTACCAAACCTATTGTTCTATTCAATAGACATTCATGCCTTCTGTGAAAATTGCCTTCTTAGAAAATTTCCCTCGACTTTAGGTATTGCTACTCATATAGCTCAAGAGCCTTACAAAAACCCCTTGCCATTAATCTCTATGTCATGCCTTGTGAGGTAAGCTTTCGTAAGCATTTTTTATTGGTAAATTTAAAGCACAACACCCTTTCAAATTTGATTGTCGAAGAAAATCACATTTATGGATTTTGTTTTTCTTTTCGATCCACAAAGTTTCTCCTTTTTCATGCGTGATCCAATAAGCCTACAACCTAATGAATGTATGATTTCAACAATAGTTACATTTTGTGGAATATTCTACCTCCGAAAAAATTCAATTGGATAATGCTTATCTAGATTTTCACATTGACAAATGTATCTTTAGCTTCATCTATCCTTTGCATTGTAAATCTGAACATGGAGGCAACACATATTTAAGATCGGCATGATCATTTAACCACTTGATCGATTGGTAGCTTCTTCAGTATAAAGACTAAAAATATCCATTATGTTATTCTATTTTAGTTTTTTGGCATCAAGTTTTACCATCTTCTATGAGGGAACCCTCTGAAGTATATTTTTCATTTAAACAATCCCTTCGAATTCTTTAGTAGGTGAGTGCATTCCACTGGGAAAAAGATATGGAATTAATTTGTATGTATACTAATACTCGATATGTCAAGGGATTATTTAGCTGGAGAAAGTGGTGTATCCCACTTCTCAAATTACCAGGGGAGCTATATAGAGAATACAAATAAACCCAACAGCTAGATTTCATGATGAACCCATAATAGAAAAATTTCACTCGGTTTTGTTTGTTGGTCTAAGAAGGGTTAGCTGATAGTGTTGGGGGGATTCTCTTCTCTCCATTGATTGGGGTTAATTTTTGTAATTAGGACGGGTTTTGGATCAAAACCCTAATGGCATAATGGTTTGTGCCTAAACCCACATATTTGTGTGAAAGGAATAATTTGAAAAATTCTTGGTATAGAGCAATTCAGTAATGAAGCTAAGAGGGACGATTCGTGACAAGATATGGTAGAAGAGAAATCCTCCCTTTGTGTGGTACATTTTTTGTCGAACTGCATTGTAATCTACATTGTGGGTGGACTTTGATGATATTACATATCATGTAATGAGGACATGGAGCTTTGGCCTTGATCCCAACAATTTATACCAAGAATAGTTTCCCCATGGGTATTTAATCCAGAAAATCCCCGATCAACCATAATAGTGCATGCAGAGGAGGGAAACATAACTTATATTCTAGACTAGTCAATAATTCATGTAGTAAGTTGACCAAGAAATGTATGACTGTCCTTTCAGCCTGCAAATGGAAGGATGTCATTTGCCAATGTGGTATTCAGAATAAGCATAGCCACCATTTCCCAACAAGGTGATGACATATATCAATGGGTTGGGAATGTGGACACCAATATTTTGTGACAAAATGTGCATAAATGAACTACACAATTCTCTCTGCCAAGTAATCCGTGTTGACACAAGATAAGGTAACCATTGTGCCAACTAGTTGTAATGGTAATAATCTAGATGTTCTACTTCTTAATTATCAGGTTATCAATGCCATGGGATTTATATCATACATACTTTAGATAGCTAGCCAAGGATTCAATGGTGGACTATGGATGAACACCTTGGGAAAATGTTATGCCATAAAGATGATATTCAAGGTTTCCTCAAAAAATCACTTTAGATAGCTAGCAAGGGATTCAATGGTGGACTATGGATGAACACCTTTGGAAACTTTTGTGCCATAAAAAAGGTATTCAAGGATTCTTTGAAAAATCCTTCGATTATTCTATATGAAATAATTTTCAGGGTCATCTTTTATATACATGTAAATACCCATTTAACTTTCGTACAACCTCCTTGCCCCATCCATGGGAAATTGCTCAAATACTATGCAATAATTTTTAGGGTCATATTTTATATACATATATATACCAATTTAACTTTTGTACAACCTCCTTTCCCCTTCCATGGGAAATTGGTCAAATACTTGGAAATCATTAATGACACCCAAACATCACTGGGAAGATTTATCAGGCTAGGAATTGGTAACCTATGTCTTTAGGGATAGGAACGGACTAATGGAAGATTAGAGTTAAATTATGAGTTGTATGATTGTTATGCATAGTCTATCCAAGCACATAGCTTAATGGAATTCAATTTATACTTATAGAGGTCTTAACAAATGATGAAATATGAAGGGACGTAATAGATAAAATGATTTCCGTCATATTAGATAAACTTATATGTAAAAAAAAAAAAACTAGAAGAGGTACATGACATTTAGAAACACCAAAATGTTTGAGTTTAAGTAAATATGAAGAGCTTGAGTTCATATCAATAATTTATTAAAAAAAATAGTTATACATTTCTAGGATTAGTTTAGAATATGAAGACTAATTTGCCTGTAACTCTCTTATTTCACTTTACTATTGCAAATATTCTCTCATCTAGGTTTCTCTCTTTGTTGTTGGTATTAGCTTTTATTTTCGAGCCTTTTTATCCATCGAATGCTATTCATAATGCTGCTCGTTGTGATTTTTTTGCCATCATATCTTGATGTCCTTGTCAATGAACAACTTGATGTCTTTGTGGGTTGGAAAGTCCATAGACACTTGATCTACTGCATCCCCAAGGGTGCTCTGAATGGTGTCTTTGAATCCACTCTCTCGGAAACCGTTCTACATGTACTGCTGGCAGGCAGATGAACACTTGCGATACCTGGAGACATGGCAACACTCATAGCAAGAAATATGTTAGTCGAAAACCAAAATGAACTTGAGAATTAACTTGCAACATAGCTATGTGATTGATCATGAAGGTTGCGCAATTTTGATTGGGAGGTCTGGAGACTGACTGCCAAAACTACACAAGGAACAGTCTAGGCTATTAGGAGACTGACTGACTGCTAGAAATGCATATGCATAGTTCGGTCTAGCTACTGACTATTGGAATTGTGCAATGTACAATCCCAACTAGCAATGGTTGTAGGTTGAGTGATTGCATTGTGCAATTTTCTAGGCCAACAGTCACTATCCCTCATAATTGCATAAAGCAAAATAGGAGGATAGTCACTAGGGTAGAAATGCACATTTCTTGAGAGGAAGAGAGAGCCTTCCCTATTAGGGTTGCACAATGCTGTCTTGGTGAGGCAGAGTCCAGCCCAATGCTGCCCAAACTCATTGATAGGCAACTAAAAGCGAAAGTGAATGTGAATGCATGGTGATATTATGTGTAAGCATAAGTAAATGATTGTGCATGTAAACATTGAATGGAAGATTTAGAAAATGGAACAACATGCATGTGGGTGGGGCAAGTCACCGAATCGGTGACCGTTTGTGAAAACAGTTTCATGCATGCGAAAAAAGTTAGATGTTAGTGAAAAATGAAACGATGCTAATGCAAGCTAGTATGTATCATAGTGATAGCAAGAGCTCACTGAAATCAAGAACACAGTGTTCATACGAAGCAAAACGCAAAAAATGCCAGAAATGTAACACAAGACATGGAAAGTGGGCTTACCCCAAGGCAGCTAAGCTGGATGTGCCGATAGCTCCTAGATGTGTTGTGGGATGCCAGAGCTACAAGGTTGATGTGACGAATGAGATCTGCAACATCCGATTGATGAGTTTTGATCAAAATCAAGGTTGTGATGTGCACGCCAAAATCTAGGGAAAATGACACTTGGTGGGAGGCTTCTGAATTGATCCTTTCATGTAACCTCCAACTGGCAAAAATATATCCCTGAAACAAGGGATGCCTTTGCATGTTGCCTTGGGAGAAGTAGCCCATGCATGCAAGTCTATTTTTCTCAGTCCTAGAGGGAATCGTTCAACTCAGCTGCACATGCAAGAGGTTGCTTAACTCCTGGAAAAATGTGCATTTCTAGCTAGGAGTTGGGTGGCTGCTTAGAAGAATTGTTCATTTTCTTGGTAGATTAGCTGACTGTTGCCCAAATTTGCATAAATTCTGGGCTGAGAAGCCCAACTGGGAAATATTACACAATTTTCTCGATGAAGCTTGCTCAAAAGAACTACGCAATTCTGGGGCTCAGTAGACTGCAAGTCATGTTTGTACAATTTCTGGAGGGAAGGTTGGTTTCCCTCTAGATTTGTGCAAATTCTTGAAGGTGCTCCTCAACTTGCTAGTGGACCAAGTCCGAATGAAGAACCTGTGAGAGGAATGCATCAAGCTTTGATCGATAGGTTGTCTTTCTGCAAGAAAATAACTAGAACTTGTGTACTTTGACAAAGCAAGACATGCTACGATGAAGGTTTGTAGGGAGGCTCCAAAACGAAGCTAAGGAAAAATTTTGGAGGGTGGTTGTTTCCACTACAACCCTTGGCGACACACTGGTAGAACTTCAGCTCTTTGAATGGACCTTGTTCATGAAAAGCAAGTCTAACACCTTCGGAAGTATTGTTTAGTTCTCAGGTTGTCTTAGTTTCACACGAGCTCGATTGTAAGATGTAGCATCTACCAATATCTTGGTCGATTGACACAAATTCCAAGCCAAGTCAACACAATTGTTTTGATTGGGGTTGAGGGGTATATTGTTGCACAAGCATTATAGTCATCAGAGTCTTAGTTTCATCTCTCGTGCTACTCCACTGCCAGCAGGTGTAGATAGTACCCCAGCAGAGTCACATAGGAACAAAATCATGGCTCTACTACCAACGAGCCTAGTCAATAGCTCGTTGGAGTTTATTGCATCACCTCTCTATGCAAGAAGCCTTTCTCTTCTTTTACCTTATTCATTTTTCATTTTTTTAATTTTTTTATTTTCGTAATTGTGCATATCACTTATTCACTTCATAGGTGGAAGAGTGATCCTGACTTATTGGGAGAAAAATAGACTGTTCCTACAGATACATAGTTTATTATATCTCTGACGTTCCTGTTAAGGTTTTCCCCCTCACCTTACTTTACTTGACTGAGCTGACAAGGGTTAACCCAAAAAAAACTGACTAGAGTAGGTGACGCTGGTTAGCATGCAAGCATTATGTTATCACCAAGGTTTACTTCGAACAGTATGCATTTTCCATTGGTGTATCATGGAATGAAGACAACAAGTACTTACATGAGAGAGCAGACAAAAGATAACCAAATGTTGTTGTACAACTCCTCTTGTACTTTTCCCAGCTTTTTTCAAGAGTTTTACATGGTCCATGTGAAACTAACCTATGGACAACAATAAGAAAACAAGTGAAGAGCAAAGCAAGAAGTGGAAGAAAATCTGGAAGTAAAGTGATTTAGCCAACAAGAAAGTAGACAAACAAAAAAACAAAGCAAGTAAGAAAACAAGCATGCAAGAAAATAGATTGAAAGCAAACACTACTCCTACTCCTAAGCTAACAGTGCATGGGCCTAATCACGTGAAGTGATATTTCCAATGCATCCACCGGTGCATTGGTTGACCCATGATGGTGAAGTCTTGGTTTGCGAACAAGAAAACTATGCGAACTAGCAAACAAGAAATATGTAACAATGAAGACAAACACACTCCAAGTTTAAAATCATCCACATAACAAAAATGAGCGAAAACACATGACATGGGCTCTATGGACTTGCCACAGTACTGAGCTACACTGCATGCAGATGTTGAGTGTGTGCATTCTCTTGACTGTGACATGCAAGAAAACGTGAGAGAGGTAGACCACTTACATTGTCCATGTGTGCTTGTTGTGTAAGATTCCTCCAACGCATGAACAATGGGATCGAGTAGTTCGAGTGGAGGAAGAAAAATCAGGATGTTTCAAAAATTTCCTAACTAGAAGTGAAACCAACCTTAGGACAATGAGGGCCTTACATAACCATCATCTTTGGCTGAAGTGCCTCGATAACCTATGAGGTTTCGAATTCATTGATAAATAGATCATTTTAGAACAATGTCTTAGATGGATTAACAACGATTCAATCATCATCATGATCAGATGAAGAAGTAGAGAGATCACGAAAACCAAGATAAAAAAATTTAGGTTGCTTGTCGTCATCCTCGTGATTTTATGAATTGGGCAGAGGGGTAGATGAGAAGCAAAGATTTTCACCCTCCATGTGTTCAGAAATGAAAGATGAAAGATTGGATGGGTTTTCGGAAGAGGATGTGTCTTGTCTACACTGTGATGATAGACTGACATTTGATGTGTCTTGTGAATGATCAAAAGTAGAGACATCCAAAAATATGTTCATAGGGGAAATGAGCAGTGGCAAAATCTAAAGGAATGTCAGGATGAAGCAGATGAGGAATAGCTAAAAGGAAGTCATCCTTCATCACAGATTTTTCTCTAGATTCCCACACACACTCGTCATGAATGATGACGTAGGTTGGCTGTATAACACAAACTCTATCGACAACTTGATCCTCACTCATAGCAGGTGAGGAGTCCAGAATGGGAGAGCACAAGATAGTACAATTCTGAGGATCAACAGAACACGGGGATCAAGGTTGAGGGAATGCATCCACATGACAACTAATAGGCTTGCAAGCCAAATATGAATAGACATCAAGAGCAGGTGGGGTGGTAGAACATGAGAGTTCGACATATGTGTGTAAATCATCTCCCACATAACTTTGCGGTGGTCGAGCTGTTTGATGAGGGGATGGCGGACAATCTCTTATGACAGCAACTGTGCCTGTGTGTGATTGCGTAACCCCATCACCAAAGTGTGCTAAGCAGAGCTCGTATATGTGAAGAAGATACTCAAATCTTCCATCAAGAAATTCCTAATCAATATCATCTTCGAGGAATCGATATGCAAGATTACAAAAGTGTGTGTGAAACTGTTCAACGAATTCCTTAGTTTCTTGTCGTAATTTTAAAATTTCTCTATTGAGTGCTTGACGGTCGAAGTGATTGAAAGCACTGTCTATCTCTGTGACTAGATGAGGAAGAGAATGAAAATATTTTTTAGGCAACGTGGCACACCAGTGTATTAGGTTCCATTGAAGCGTGTAGATGAAAAATGCGCAGCTCATGTATTCTTCAAAGAAACCATGTCTTTCACATGATTCTACAATATTGAATTCATGCCTAACCAAGGCTACGCAAGTTCCACCATCATATGTTTTATGGGAGAAGTTATCTGAGAGATTTTCTGAGATGATGAAATCATTTCCATAAGACATACATTCCGGAGTAGCAACTCGGTAGTTAGTCATGATAGATATGTAGAGATTCAAAACAAGTGTGAGGACTCATATTGTCATTTGGCCCTCCTTCTAGTGCCAAAATGTTGATGGTGTTGGACCCATCAACATGTAAGCGGATATCCCGGGTAATAAGTCCCAATTAGACCTCAGACCGTTTGGTTTAGGAGTCCCAATAGTGGGTCATATAGCAATGCCTTGACCGCGATTTCACATAGAGGAAAGATAACTTTGTTGGTTGCAAGGGTGTGACAACTGTAGTACGTCAAGGAGGGTTCATGAGAGGTTCTAACACACGGGGTTTCAGATTAGTGCGCCCCTTGGAAGCTTGTAATAGTACATAGCTTGGAAGGGAACACACGACGTTATATGCACGACATGCTGGGAAGCAAGCTAGCGAGCAATCCAAAGTGATGGTTAAACCAAAAACATATTTAAGAAATATTCATACATATACAGAATAGTCCATACATGCATGCGTAAGAAAACAAATACATATACCATTTAGAGTAAACTAGATAGCATAGAATACAATACAACATATGCATGAAACGTGTTGGCTTTGTTATATTAATGTTGGCTCTGTTATATTAAGAAGTGTAAGTTCTAGTCATACAATACATCCATGTCCAACCACTAGTTCTGATAGTGGAACGTTATAGCCACAACTGCCTGCTCCTCCAAAGTGATGTACTAGCTCTGCATAGTGGAGAAGCCTAGGGTCGTTCTAATACCATCCAATCTGTCCTCGAGATAGTCTTATCATAACCTTGGCTGACCAAAATCCTTTACAATGAGTTATGAGGTTCTATTTATAGCAAAGGGTGGGGTGACCCTTGACATTCCCTTTGTGATAGTTCATCTACCCTCATGACTCTTCATCTACTCTATGACTGTTACATCCAGCGATTGACACTTGACTTACACTTGACATGATGTTACATTACAATGGCCATGTGCCCATGTGAGACAAAATGGCTTGAGCAAGCCATGAATGACATCACTAACACTCGGTCCATTTTGGTGAGACGAAATCTATGACATGCTTTTGATGGTGAAGGCAGTCAGCTGATGCCAAGCTTGGTTTCCCGTGATGGTGTGCAAGGTGACATCTTATTGAAGCGAACTCTTGCCTCCGTTGCATTCAGGTGCATTTGGTGCATTGGCTCCTTTATCCAACTTGTCTGATAGCATCCGCATGGTCTTATTGCATGCATATAAAACATCAACACATTGATGCATAGTGTCTATGCTAATATTCAATTGTGTGTTGTTGATCATGCATATCAACTTGTCGAAGTATATGTTTAGCTCTAGTTAGACCTGCTTCTTCTCTTCACCTCGATGAGCGTGCTGAATGGGTGGGATCACATGTGTGTGTATAATGACATGCATGTTGCTACATTCATTTGCATGCGATGAATAACACGGCTCACCATGTCCACTCCATGCCAGCTGTTGGGATAGATCTTTAACTTTTACTAGTGCAGTTTCATCCGTGAGTGTATGTTGTGCCCCTTGCTATACCTATTCCTACTGCAACTCATTCGCTTCTCTATTCAACTCATGTTCTTCCTTGAGTTTTTTCTTCAGCACATGAAAATCCTTCTCTTTTCCATTCTTTGTCTTTGCGCAATCTCCATGTCACACTGTCACCTCATAGCATGAGTCTCCAAAGTTTCTTTCATCACAAGTGGATCTGCTTGAGCTTGCAACTTTGTTCCACCTCTATGTTGTCACAACCTTCCTCTTGCATTCGTTGCATTTGGTATGTTGCCTTTAGATGTTGTTCATGATGCTTCTCGTTGTGATGTTGCAACCATCATATCTTGATGTCCTTGTCTAAGAACAACTTGATGTCTTCGTGGGTGGGCAAGGCCATAGACACTTGATCAACTGCATCTCCAAGTGTGCTCTAGACAGTGTCTTCAACTTTTCTCTCTTGGAAACCATTGTACCTTTGCTAATGAGAGGCAGATGAACACTCGCGATACATAGAGATATGGAAACACTCATAGCAAGAAATCTGTCAGTTGAAAACGAAAATGAACTTGATAACTAGCTTGCAGCATACTTGTGTGATGGATCATGAAGGCTGGGAAATTTCAGCCGTGAGGTTGGGAAACTGACTGCAAAAACTACACAAGGCACAGTCTAGGATGTCAGGAGGTTGACTGACTACTAAAATTCCATGATTCACAGTCCTGTCTAGCTGTTGAATATTGGAATTGCACAATGCGTAATCTCAGCTGGAAATGGTGGCAGGCTCAGTGACTACATTGCACAATTTTCTAGGCCATCAATCACTATCCCTCATAATTGCACAATTCAATATTGGAGGATAGTCACTAGGGCGGAAATGTGCATTTCCTAAGAGGAAGAGAGAGCCTTCCCTCTCAGGATTGCACAATTTTGTCTTGGTGAGGAAGGCCAAGGCTGCCCAGACTCGCTACAAGAAATTGAAAGTGAAAATGAATGTGAATGCATGGTGATACTGAATGTAAGATTAATTGAATGATCGTGCATGTAAACAATGAATAAAATATTGAGAAAATGGAACAACATGCATGTGGGTGAGGCGAGTCATTGAATAGGCAACCGTTCATGAAAAACAATGAATAAAATATTGAGAAAATGGAACAACATGCATGTGGGTGAGGCGAATCATCGAATAGGCAACCATTCATGAAAAACAATGAATAAAATATTGAGAAAATGGAGCAACATGCATGTGGGTGAGGTGAGTCATTGAATGGGCAACTGCTCATGAAAACCAGTTTCATGAGTGTTCTAGAAGGATGACCAACTCTTATCTCATCCTATGAGCTCAATTTTGGATAGGCTATGGTTCATATAAACCTCTATCCTCTCATCTGTTTCTCCATGGAAACTAACTATCTAATTATGGAAAACCATTCAATACGCAATTTATGACAAAACCACTTGCATTTCCCTATAAATTGACAACTCATCATAGTGATCAAGAGGTTGGAACTTGGATATTGTAGAGAAATACTATTGGTTTGGGAGTTGAAATCATTATCAAGTAATGTTATGCTACTAGATTGATGTGCTATTGGTATGATGAGGGTTTGGACTAAGTTGGATGAGTGACACGGGATCGAACGACATTGGGCGTAACTTCTCCTTCTATCAATAAATAAAGTTGTTTGTTCCTTTTCCAATATTTTTTTCTATACCTATGATGAATGTATGTTCAAATGTTGTTGGTTCCATTTGTTTACAATAGATAGATCATATGCTTTTATTGTTTTCGTCTTCTGTTTATGTTGGCAGGTACCAATTGAGTGAATTCAGTTTGAGTGAGAGCGACGGGAGAAGTTCAAAGGAGATCAAAGGAAGTGAAGGATCACAAGTAGGCTCCTTTATATTATCTTTCTATTGTAGGAAAAGGTTAAACATATTTACTTCTATTGTTCTAAGTGTAACTACCCACTTAAGGAAGATGTACTTGTCCATAAATATAAATTTCATATAACAAATTGTTGAAATGCCTCTTTGGGACACCAATGGAGCCTTAGTCAGGGGCAACTTCTCTGCATAGCAAGCATGCCCATTCAAACCTTCATTGCAGAGCACATAGGCCCACTTAAGCCTGCACTAGGCAAGGATGGGGGAAATTGACATAGGATTATGGGAATATTCCTTGATTCTAGAGCATTCTAGAAGGATGCCCATCTCTTATCTCATCCTATGAGCTCAATTTTGGATAGGCTATGGATCATTCAACCCTCTATCCTATCATCCTTCTCTCCATGTAAAATAACTATCCAATGATGGAAAACCATTCAATACCCAATTTATGACAAAACCACTTTGCATTTCCCTATAAATTCATCACTCATCATAGTAATCAGGAGGCTGGAGCTTGGATATTTGTAGAGAAATACTGTTGGTTTGAGACTTGAAATAATTATCAAGTAATGTTATGCTACTGGATTGATGTGCTATTGGCATGATTAGGGTCTGGACTATGCTGTATGAGTGACATGAGATCAAACCACATTGGGTGTAACTTCTCCTTCTGTTAATCAATAAAGTTGTTTGTTCCTTTTCCAATAGTTTTACTATACCCTTGATGAATGTATGTTCAAATTTTGTCGATTCCAATTTTTTACAGTAAATAGATCATAAGCTTTGATTTTTTTCATCTTTTGTTTATGTTAGCAGGTACCAATTGAACAAATTTAGTTTGAGCGGGAGCAGCAGGAGAAATTCAAAGGAGATCAAAGGAAGTGAAGGATCACAAGTAGGTTCCTTTATCTTATCTGTCTATTGTAGGAAAAGGTTAAACATCTTTACTTTTGTTGTTCTAAGTGTAACTATCCACTTAGGGAATATGTACTTATCCATAGGTATAAATTCCATATAACAAACAGGCTATCTTTCTGTAAGAAAATCACTGGAGATTGTGTACTTTGACGAAGGAAGACACGTTGCTGTGAAGGTTGGTAGGGATGCTCCAAAATGAAGCTAAGGAAAATTTTTGGAGGGTGGTTGTAGTCGATACAACACTTGGCGACACATTGGTAGAACTCCAACTTTATGAATGGACCTTGTTCGTGAAAATCAAGTCTAACAACTCCGGAAGTATCGTTCGGTTCTTAGCCTGTTTTGGTTTCACACTAGCTTGATTGTAAGATGTAGCATCCACCAAGCTTTTGGTCTATTGACACACATTCCAAGCCAAGTCAACACATTGTTTCGATTGGGGTTGAGGAGTATATTGATGCACAAGCATTATAATCATCAGAGTCTTAGTTTCATCTCTAGTGTTGCTCTACTGCCAACAGGCCTCGACAGTACCTTGATGGAGTCACATAAGAACACAAGCAAGGCTCCGTTACCAGCGAGCCTGGTCAGTACCCCGACAGAGTTACTTGTATCACCTCTATGTGCAGGAAGCCTTTCTCTTCTTTCGCCTTATTCACTTTTCCCTTTTTTTTTACTTTTTACTTTTTTTAATTTTTTAATTTTTGTAATTGTTCATAGCACTTATTCATTTCAGAGGCAGAAGAGGGATCCTGACTTATTGGGAGCGTAAGAGGTTGTTCCTATAGATAAATAGTTTATTATACCTCTAATGTGCCTGTTAATATTTTCCCCCTCACCTTACTCTACTTGACTGAGCTGAAAAGGGTTAACCCAAAATGTGTCGAAAATGTTCCGAAAATGCCTTTTTACCTTTTTAATGCCATAACCATTTACTTTTCCAATTTCTTTAGCCATAAACACATCTAGTGATGCCCGCTAGGATATCTTTGCCCAACATTCAACTTGGAATAAGCATGCCTTAACCATGGTCTTATTTTGCCTTTATTAACTTTTATTACATGAAATTTTAACTAGGGGTTGTTATAGACCCATCCCCCTTGGGGAACATCGTCCTTAGTGTTAAACCACACCAATACCTAAACAAAATGCTAAGAAGAAAACATACTACCCATGGAACTTTATAACTTAGCTCGTTGCAATATTTACAATGAATGATCTGCTCAAAGCAAAACATCATGACAATATGACAAAATAACAACCATACCACTTATTGGAGATTTATAACTTATCTCATGGAAATATTTACATCCATATACATATGTACATATACCGAAACATCAACACAACATATGCGAAACATATACCAAACATCATACCAAAACTGCTTTGCCTCAACTGATAAACAAAAAAGGATACATGGCTCGCATCTGATCCACCATCTCCCATGTAGCTTCTTCAGGCCCAAATTACTTCAACTACACTTTAACTTTCTCTATGGCTCTATTCCTGAGCATGAGCTACTTCTGCTACAATATGCACAAAGGCTCCACCTGCTCCACCTGCAATACAGACCAATCAATAACATGATCAACATTCTTTATATACATTTTAAGAAATGACACATGGAAAACATCATGGAATTTCACTGTTGGAGGTATTGCAAGTTGATACGCCACTAGTGCAATCCTCTCAAGGATCTCAAAATTCCCGCAATACCATGGTGCCAAATTAGCACATGATCCAATCCTCAAATAGATCTTCTTGGGCTTGATGCACAAATACACATGCTCCCCAACCTGAAACTCTTTGAATGCACTATATTGTCTTGCATAACTCTTATGGCTATCATGTGCTGGCTTTATATTCTTATTTATAACCTCCATTTCCTACTCCATGTCTACTAAAATATTAGCCTAATAAGTACCCTGTTCACTAGATCACTCCAACTGATGGGAGTATCATAACTCCTCCAATATAGTGCCTCGAAAGGACTTATCCTTAATGGTTGTTGATAAGCATTGCTGTATGCAAACTTAAATAATGGTAGATATTCCTCCAATATTCTCTGCTGGTGCATCACATACATCCTCAACATCTCCTCTAAGATGTTGTTGACCTTCTTTGTCTGTCCATCTATCTGCAAATGATAAGTTGCACTTAAGGCCAACTCTGTGCCCAAACCTACAAATAGTTCCTCCCAAAATTTGGAAGTGAACCTCACATCCCTTTTTGGAATGATCTTGTTCAGAACACCATGTAATATCCTGATCTCCATGATGAAAACTTGTGCCACCTCACTAGCTGAATATGTAGTCTTCACGAGAATGAAGTGAGCTACCTTTCTAAGCCTGTCAACCATGACCATAATATAATCATGCTCACTCATTATCCTTGGAAGAATTGTAATGAAATCCATGGAAATGACCTCCCACTTCCATTCCAGAATCAGAATAGGTTGTAGTAGACCACCTGGATGCTTACATTCTGCCTTTACCTGTTTGAAATGCAAACATCTAGCCATGAGCTCTGCCACTTCCTTCTTCACATTCGACAAATAGTATAACTTATTCACTATGGTCAACGTCTTCTAATATCCTGGGTGACTTGAGTATGGTTTCATGTGAAAATCCCTCAAGATAAGCTTCTTGAGCTCACTGCAATCTGGCACATATATCTTGTCCCTAAATCTCAGAAAACCATCTATCGTGAGACGATAGTCTGCATCTTTATCACCTGCACCTATTCATGTACTTTGATGTAGCCTATGCATAATCTCCCTGTACATGTTATCTCGTTGTCCTTCCTGCAAGATCCTATCTTGTAACTCTGTGCCATAAGAGCTCATAGTTTCTATATGATTCACTTGCACCTTCCTATTAAGAGCATATGCAATTTGGTTCTCCTTTCTCTTAATGTATCTGATGTGGAAGTCAAAACTAACTAAGGGTAGCCAACCATCTTGCTTTCCTAGCACTTAGGGTCGATTATTCAAACAAGCATCTTAACCCACTGTGATCGCTCATCAATATAAATATCCTACTAAGAAGGTAATGCCTACAGATATTCAAGGCATGAATAATAACTACCAACTCAATATCACGAGTCATGTAGTTCTTCTCGTGCTCATTCAACTTCTCGGACTCATAGCACACCAGTTGTCCCTCCTGCATAAGGAATCCACCAATTCCTCTTTTAAATGCATATGTACACAGTACAAACTCTTTATCCGGATTTGTTATCTTAAGGACTAGAGCATTGGTCAACAACTAGTTCAGCTGCTCAAAACTAGCTGCACATTATTCTGTCCATTCAAACTTATTACATTTCCTCTGCAAGGATGTCATAGGATATGCAATGTGTGAGAAGTTCCTGATGAACCTCCCGTAGTAAGATACCAATCCCATCAATGATCTCACCTCATCCACATTCTTAGGAGGTGCCCACTCCATGATGGTCTTTATCTTTTCTATATCTACTATTATGCCTTCCTTGGAAACAACATGTCTCGAGTAATTCACCTCTGATTGAGAGAAGCTGCACTTGCTAAGCTTGGAATATAACTAATTTTGTCTTAGAAATATAAAAACTACTGCTAAGTGCTTGACATGTTCTTCTTCATTCTTGGAGTATATCAAGATTTCATCAATGAATACAATAACAAACTTGTCTATATAAGGATGCAACACATTATTCATCCAAAACATAAATATAGATGGGGAATTAATCAAACCGAATGGAACTACAACAAACTCATAATGCCATACCTGGTCCTAAACATAATGTTGTAGATAGACTCTTCCTTGATGAGTACTTTATGGTATCCTGATATAGAGTTGATCTTAGAGAAAATTGATGCTCTCTTCTACTGATCAAACAAATCATCAATGCTTGGAAATGGGTACCTATTCTTGATCGTTACCATTTTCAACTGCCTGTAATCAATGCACAATATGAGAGTACGATCTTTCTTCTTTATGAACAACACCGGTGCACTCAAAGGTGATACACATGGCCTAATGTATCCCTTGTCAAGCGTCTCCTTCAACTGTCATTTCAACTCTACTAGCTATGGGGTACTCATCCTGTGACGTGCCTTCGATGCTGGTGCTATCCCTAGTACCAACTCAATAGAGAAATATACTCCCCTATGAGCAGGTAACTTTGGAACCTCTGCTGGAAACACATCTTGATACTTCTTCAATACGGGGTACCTCCCAAATATTTCTTCATCCTCAACATCCTTACCCTTGTCACTAGATATATGTACTGTAAACATCACAAAACCTTTTTTGCAGCTATGCTTAGCTTGCATAGTGGTAACCATCCTTACTGATGTAGGCTTCTTCTTTCCCTATAAAACTCTCCCTTCCCCATTATCATCCAAGCACTCAATGGCCTTGTTGAAAAAATCCACTTTGGTCCTATGAAGGTACAACCAATCAATACCCAAAATCATGCTATATGATCCCAATGGTAGTACTTTCAAATGTGCTACTACAACCATAGCATTTAACTCAAATGCACAAGCTCTTACCCAATGAAGACATCTCTTCTTTGTACCTTTAAGCAATTGTACCAACCAAGATTCTGCATGCAATTCTTTTCTCAAACCACACTTATCCACCAAGTTAGGATTAATATAACTTTAATTAGATCCAAGATCAATCAAAATATAAACAACTTAATCACAAAACTTACTGTTCATTTCAATGATGGATGCTTGATAATTTTCTTGTTTGTTCTCCATAAATCTGAGTGATATGAACAACATCCCCAACTATATGTGACTCCTGACCACTATAGATCTGGGGTCTACCACCCTAATATTGTGGGCAATCATGCTTACAATGATCCTTGCCACATATCCAACACTACAATGGTTCTCTACAATCACCTCTAGTCTGTTGCTCTCCATGTCCCTTCTCAACTGTATTTTACTTCTTCTAAGGGACTACATTTTATTTCTCACCTACATCTTGAGGTCTTCCTCAGTTTAGTGCTATTTTATTTTAACTATCTCATTTCATTTCAAGTCACACTTATGCTCAAATTTGTGCTTTGACCACTCATAACAATGTTTCAGATTTCAGATGCGCTCCTGCAATGATCTAGGCTCATCGAACTCAATCTAGTCTCTGTATGCTACTGGCAGTCCACTGATGAATCTCTGAACCTTGGCCTTCTCCTCCTTATGGTAAGGCACATACCTCAACAGCTACAAGAACCTACTAGTATACTCATCTTCCGTCATGGAACCCATATGTAACTAATAAAACTCAGCTCTGTCATCATAGTACATTTTTGACAAATACTTCTTCTTGAAGAGCTTGTCAAACTCATTCCATGTCGATTCATCTCCCCGAATACCTTTAACATTCTTCACATCCTTCCACCAGATATCTGGTTTCCCTTTAAGACTGAAAGTCCTTAAAAACCATGATTCTAGCTAAAAACCGATTGAATTGTATGTTCTTGTTAGTTAATAATTCTTTTAATTAAGATGTGTAACTAGAATTTAATCAATGTTTAACACTCCTTTAAGCCTATAGGCTTAGGCAGTGTCGTAAAGGGGGAGGTAAATAGTACTGGCATAGGGATCATGATTATGGGAAAGAGAATAGTTATTGGTTTAGGGAGAAAATGACCCAGGGAATTTACTAGCCTTGGAGATGTACAACCCATGTATGTAATCTTAGGGAGAAAGACACTAGGAAACTGGCACTAGGGAATGTGGAATTGCGGAGGTGATCCATGGGAACATGGTACTGAGGAAAGTAGTCTTGAGGAATATTGACTTGGGGAAGGGTCAACTAGAAACATAGTACTAGGGAACTAAAATAATGTGTTGGAACCAATATGACAAAGGTGCGACATAGGGAAATTAAGCCATAAGACCAGCAGATCATGATGAACCTTTAAGCAGATGGTTGTGTGGGGAGGTAGATTTCAATGGGTTGATACTAACCTTCATTCATCGTCCATCAACGTTCAGCCAAATCATTTAGAAAATACTTTAACATGTTAATAAATCAAAATTTATATGATGTACATGCCACATGGATGCCCATGTGGTAGTGGCATGGGATCACATGGGAAAATAGTGGTCATCTGGGTTCCAAATATATCCCTCTTTGTGACATGACCTCTTTAATGGGCTAAATTTTGAAGAGGCATAACTTTCTAATTAGGACTTAGATTGAGGTAAAATTTACATTACCAGAAAGATCTCGATAAGTTGAACATAGTGGTGGCATTTATTTTAAGATTCAAACACTTGAGGAAAAAGTTTGTTGTAACCTCATCTTGATAACAAAATTTTGATATTAGGTCAAATGAGTGACAATCCCAATCTTGAGATGGGAGGGAGGTGTTACAACACTCATTTTACACTTCGGTTGTATTGCATCATGCTTCTCTTAGTGTTATTAATCAAATTAAATAAATCACCTTCCTTCATTGAGTATGCAAAGAGGGATCATTACCTGAAAAATAATCTTTTATCTAGAACCATAGATGATAAATATTTCTTTTGTGCACTTTTATATTATGATAAAGCTCATGAATGAATTTAAGCAAAAGGATTTCTATCCCTTGCTATAATACTTAAAATTCCTCATTACATAAAACACGTGTTTTTTTTATGTTGAGCCTTCAATGATAATAATTGTGGATAGTCCCCTAACTAAGGGCAATTTTCATTTAGTTGAATGTGTGTTTATTTATGATATTGGCCATGGAATTCTGTAATGTTGGTTCATGCACTAGTTAACATGGAGTTATTTAATAGGTTTTCTTGGGTTAATAATGAGATCATGTTTCGCTATTATTTCCAACATGTGGACATATTGTAATGAGTAACTTCATACATTTTGATGGATTATGTGTGGATCATTGACATGGGCAATTAGAGTTGAGCATTTTGGGTTATAGTAGCAATTGAGGTGTTGCTAGTATCTAAAAAAAGTGGAATTATTGTACCATAATAGATTAACAAATGGAAAAATGAATGGAATATGATGGTTGAAACCATTTTATGAATACAAAGAATACTAGTCCTAGTTATTATATGTTATATGCAACATTCAATGGATACAAAGAGATAAGAAGCATGGCAATCTTAAAGTGTGAAAATCCTAGATATTACTCTCATTATAGTGGCAAGTTCCTCTATTATAGGTGATGAAAACCTTCCTATCTCTTCAATTTTTCCCATCTATGTGTCTCCTATACAGTGGCAAAAAGAATAAAATATCATACAACTTAGGAAATTAGAGACCAAGAAAGTCAATTTAAGATTCTATTTAATTTGTAAAGAAAAGGCATTCTTTACCATTAGCAAGGGAGGAATTGTTTTCCATTAGGGAAAATTAAGCCCAACAAAAGCCATGGTCTCTTTCATATGAATCCTAGTGTAAAATGGCTTATAGGATATTTTAATTGTGCAATTAATTATTCCACCAAATATATTACTATGGAATCAAAATGGTCATTTTGTTTGGCGGGAATCTAATTTTTTACCAAGTTGGAATTTGTCTCAACTTTTTCAATAAACATAAAAATAGAAAGAATTGGAGTAAATGTTATAGATTTTGCCAATATATATGTTTGTTATACTATTCTATTATATCTTTACAATGTGCATTCATTTTTACTCAAATAATATTAGTCAATTAATTGTACTTAAATGTTGAAACTTACTTGAACATGATTAAATCATAGTCAAACAATGTCAATCATAGCCACTATTATCAACCATCACTAACCATCATCAATAATGATCACCCATTGGTCAACATGGTCAATACAATCAACCATATCAATTTCTTTTTTAATAATTAAATACGATAAACATTGTTAACCATAGTCAACCATGATGAACTATTGTTAACAACAATTTCCCTTGGCTACCTAATGTTTTTCAACTATAATCAACTAAATCACACTTCAATTCGACTTTGGACATTGCCAACCATAGTGAAATTTCGTATAAATATCATATATAGACATATATATGATATTTGGAGCCATGTTCATATATGGAGCTTCAATTACTACAACCACATAGTCAAAGATGGTTGATATATGTTGATCAAAGCCATTAATATTCTTTACATTAAAAAAAATAGCATCTATCAATGGACATCAACTGTATTCTATTATGTGGTTATGCTGGTATTTAAAATCTAGTTGCAAATATACAAATTAGGTTTGGGAAGAAAATTTTTAGGACTGTTTTAGGCCCATCAACATCCTTCAACTTGGTCCTTCAACTTGTGGTTTCCAACCCTTGTAGTGTAACGCATAGTTAATTTTATTCCATAGTAGGATGCACTTCATAGAATTGTTCCCATTTTGATACATGTGCAATCAATGCACTATTGACCCTAGTTCCTTGTTTGGTATTAGATGTATTCATGAATACTTCTATTGGCACCAACACCTTAATTTTGGAGAGACTACAACTATGGCTTATGTACTTGATTTGAAAATTTATCCAGGTGGATATTGGTGGCCACTTGCCAAGTCCACTTGGACCCCTACCATAGTTTCTTTTAGCTTTTGAGTTTCCTTAATTGTAGCACATTTTACTAATTTTAGCATTTTTTCGGGTCCTGAACTTCCGAAGCCGTTTTGAGGCCCTAAATGATGTTTTTTTTTGGGAAAACTGGGAGCAACATGGGTCTATGGACCAATGTTGTTCTTCCCAAAGTTGTATTTCTCGGATAGATCTTTCTAACGAGATATCATATGCATCAAATGGAGATCATATGCCAAAGATACAACCCCGGGAATTTGATGTACCAATTTACCCAAACGGGGCCCACAATTTGACGTTTCATCTTCTGGGGTTAGGTTTTTGGATGTTTAGGGTTTTCCATTGTTTCTGAACAATAAATAGGCATTCGAGCCCCATTTTAACACAGTTTAGAGGCATGCAGCCACCACATCTCTTCTCAGAGATAAGCTACCATCGCCCTAGCTGTCTATTTCCATTTTCTGCTTGTAAGCATATCTCGGTATTTTACATTAATGAAATGAAGTATTATTTCTGTTGCATCTTTGTGTTTATGGTTATCTCTATAATTTGTTGCGTTCCTATTTAAATCCAGATTAGTGGTATAAGAGCTGTCTGTTTTTTCTCTGTTTCTCTTTGCATGTCCCCAACGAGGTTGGGATATAAGGAGTTAGGGATTGAACTGGCGAATCTTTGCAAGCCTAGCCTCGCAAAATCCAATGGCCTCCCATGGCAGACGAAAATAAAGATGAGGGGGTAGGAGAACCTATCCAAATCTTGCTTGAAGAAGCCCTCGAGCGACAAAGGAACACGATGATGGAAAAATTTGCCCAGGTCCTTCAGAGGCTACCCAGGGGTGACGCATCGGCTTCCCACAGCTACTCTAGAAATGCCACATCGTTTAAGGTACAAGTTAATTTTGAAATTCCCATATTTGAGGGTCAAATAGATGCAGATACCATCAATAAATGGTAAAATTTGCTAGAGGGTTATTTTTCTATTCATGATCTTTCCAGTTGGGAAAAGATTATTTTCTCTCTTCTCAAAGTAGCCCCCCACGTCAAGGATTGGTGGGAAACCTACTGCGAGTAGAAGGATGAAAGTACCAGCTCACTATTTTCAGCCTCACCCACCTGGACTTCATTCTGAGATGCCATCAAGGAGAAGTACTACCCTGTCGGAAGCTATGAGGATCAATACATAAAGTGGACCATGTTACGGTAAGGAAGGGACCAAGATGTCCCAGAGTTTACCAATATTTTCCATACCCTTCGCACAAAGTTAGGTATCAAGGATTCGAAGCAGCATTTGATACTCAAATACCATGGCTACCTGCACAAGTATATCTAGGAAGAAATAGAATTCATGAACATCTCCTGGCTTGGTATGACATACAGATATGTCGTCAAGGTCCAGAAAAAGTTTAAAAAGAAGAAGTGAGACTTTGGATCTACGAATTCAAAGCAAGGGAAAGGTGCCCCCAAACCGTAGAACAAAGGATAAAGCCAAGGCGGGGTGGCCCAGGACAACCTGCCAAAGCTACAAACAAAGAACAGAGCCATAAAGCCGAAAAATGACATGGGAAAATGGTGTGAGTTCCATAAGAGCTTCACTCAACACACAAGTGAGTGTCAGGCTAAGTAGTCATTGGTGGCTGAGCTAAAGGTTTCAGAATTAGATGCATGCTTTTACTCTGAGTCAGAACCCGACAAGGGGAATGACAAAGGGAAGCAGATTATCGATGCAGAGCCCAACGCCACTGTTGGCACCATGAAGATCCAGAAGGAGGAACATGAAGATCCATAGGAGGAGGAGAGTCTCTTCCACTCCCAGATGTGGGTAAAGGGGACCCCGCTAAGGTTCATTATTGGCAGCAGGGAC
Organism: Pinus taeda; assembly: GCA_000404065.3. Classification (NCBI taxonomy): domain Eukaryota; kingdom Viridiplantae; phylum Streptophyta; class Pinopsida; order Pinales; family Pinaceae; genus Pinus; species Pinus taeda. The sequence goes on from APFE030004193.1 coordinate 47,845, forward strand.
CAAAAGAACCTCATCTCAGAAGAGGCTTTGAAGCGGTTGGGCTTACCGACCACAACACATCCACAACTGTACTCCATCGGGTGGCTTCACCAAGGACAAGATATTCGCGTGAGCCGGCTGTGTCATCTTCCATACAACATCAAGCCCTTCACGGACGAGGTATTGTGTGACATTGCTCCCCTTGAAGTTTGTGATGTATTATTACGACAACCATACTTGTGGAAGCGACATGTTGTGTATGAATCAAGGCCCCATGCTGTTACTATTACTTTGGGAAATAATTTGTACAGGATACTAGAGGTATCACTTCCTACCACCATCTCTTTGGTTACTAAAAAACAATGCAGTAAACTCATTTCCAAAACTAGGAAAATTGTTTTCCTGGTGATACGTCCTCGAGGAAAGAAGTAGATGATGGCCGCGACCTCCAGATAGGGCCCCTCCACATGAAAACTAAAGATGGACAAGGTCGTGGAGGAGTATGAGGACATCTCCACCTCGCCCGTAGAGGTTCCTTTGCACTGTCAGGTCAAGCACCCCATCGATCTGACCCCAGGTGTGTTGCTACCCAATGGACCAATGTATCGACGCTCCATTCTGGACAATGATGAAATCAAGAGGAAGATTCAGGACCTACTACAGAAAGTTCACATCCGTCTGGGTTCATCGCCTTGTTGAAGCTCGATCGTGTTGGCACAGAAGAAGGATGAGACTTGGAGACTTTGTATTGACTATCGGGTCCTGAACAAGATCACTGCCCATAATAGGTGCCTGATCCCATGGATTGATGACCTCTTGGACCAATTGAAGGGGGGGAAATATTTTAGCAAGATTGATTTGAAGTCAGGATATCACCAAGTATCAATCGAACCCTCTGATGTGTGGAAGACTACCTTCAAAGCCAAGGAGGGCCTTTTCAAATGGTTGGTTATGCCTTTCAGATTGATGACTGCTCCTACAACCTTCATGAGGCTAATGGATGACATATTGCGGCCATTCACCAACTCATTCGTAGTGGTATATTTGGATGACATCCTTATCTTCAGCTAGAGTTTGGAAGAGCACCTCCACGACATCCAACAGGTTCTCCAAACACAGTGGCAACACAAGTTATGTTCCAATTTGGAGAAATGCACTTTTGGCATGACCCAGGTTTAGTATCTGGGATACATTTTGGTCCAGTCTCTGGTTGATGTTGGACACCAAACTCACTAAGTCCATAGCCTTAAATCCTCAAACTGATGGCTAGACAGAGGTTGTCAACAGGATGATTGTACACATTCTGCGCATTTACAACTCAAAGCATCCACGCACATGGGATGAGAGCCTCCCCTATGTTCAACACAACTAACTTGGCTCTCCATAGCACGACTGGCCACAACCCTTTTTAGGTGGGCTTGGGATTCTAGCCACTATGTCCCATTGATGTGGCCATGCCATTTGCAACTACTCATGTAGATTCGGCTCATATCTAGTCCGAAACAGATAAGGCAAAAAACTTCATTGAGCACATCCAACATATTCACCAGCAAGTCCATGACATTCTGGAGAAATCAAATGCTAGGTACAAGCAATGGCATGATCAACATCAGGTGCCACACAAGTTTTAGGTGGGTGACAAAGTCTGGTTGCATTTGCAAAAGGAACACCTTACTAGAGCCTACTTGAAACTTAGACCACTCCAATATGGTCCTTACACCATTACCAAGGTTGTGGGAGACAATGAATTTGAGCTC
>APFE030004196.1:0-10098 GCA_000404065.3 Pinus taeda
GTGGATTTATGCTAAAAGATACACTATTCTATGCTAGAAAGATTGGTACAGTGTAAACTCTTTGACTGTCATTCATAGTAGAAAATAAGAAAGAACACTAGCTGCTGCATTTTAGACAGAGACCGAGACACTGCATTCTGAAGAAACGAATATTAAAACCCTTGCATATCTCATTCAGAAAACAACAGTAGAAGAGCTGAATAAATAAGTTTTGTTATTACAGAGGTGATACTGTAAGAAAACCCTATTTAGATTTACATGCCGAGGAAAAGAAACAAAATTCTTTATTACGGACAAAATCGAAAGGAACAAAACAGACACTATGCGCAAGAGAATGTATTATGCTCATAACATTATGACATTTAGTTTGTAGGACGGGACTGGTAAGTCTCGCAAACCCCGTATACATATACCCCAGAAGATATTGCCTTATTCATCAAACAAAAGAGTATATATGCACATTAAACCCCAAAGGCTCGTAAGAACCTCAGAGTCGAAGAACTAGACCACTGTAACAATATTCACATGCGCGGCTTAACAACACAGATTATACGCATTCAGAATTTATATATATAACTTAAAAGAAATACGTATGCCGATGACTGTATGGTAACCGCGGTTACAAACAGTCTCAGCTAAAGCCTGCTAAGTAAAACCCTCGCTCAGAAGAAGTTAAATGAGTTGGGCTGAAGCTTATTTGAGACGGCTGGAGCGCCATAGACGAAGCATAGCAAATAAATTTGGGTATCGAATCGTATATCAAGAAAATTAGTTTATAACGGAGCTTAAACCATATCAAGGACCTGTAACTCATAGACGGACTCAATATTGATAAAAAGGAACAATGCTTTTTATACTAAGAACAGGTAATACCGAAGCTTAATCAAATCAAATACTTGCAATATACAAACAAGCTCGAAATGAACATAATCCCAATGGACAGCTTAATAAAAGTCAAGACTATATTTGAATAACAGTATGCCGTGAGTCAGGCAACCAAATAGATGATAAAATGTGCAAATATACAATTACTCAGTGAACAAAGCCTAGACGGAGGCCGTCATAACAAGAGTCTTTAAACAGAGCTTGAATACCAAAGACTAAAACACAGTAAACTAACAGACGAAGGATTGAACCATACAGGTTCGTAATATGAAAACCCTGGTCGTATAGCGGAGGAAGGAATCGAAAGCAAGGAACTTGGCATCACTGTTCAGAAGAACAGAGGATTAGCCACTGTTCCGAGATGAGAGGACCGAAAACAAACTCTAAGAATGAGGATGTGCTCATACCTGTGGCAGGATGGCCGAGGTCGGGGAGTCGGAGTCTCTCCCAAACGCTATCTGGACGCCAAAGGCCTTCCCTGCAAAAATCATGGAGACCGATGACTGAGAAAAACATATTAACCGAAATGAGATCAAAAGCATTTAAATGTAAAAGCTAAACTCTTCTTCGAAGCTCGACTTAACCTGAGCAGTAGGTTGTAGAGGTTCCTTATGCCTTGGTAGAAGGTGGAACCCTGGTGCGGTGAGGATCTGTAAAGTCCTCAGCCGAGCACAGTAGAGCCGAGGACTGCAGCAGCCAAGCACTCGACCCTGAATGAAAATAATAACCAACCAATACAAAAAGAACCGTAAATATCCCATGCAAGACCCTGCCTCGTGGCATAGTCTCGACCTTTGATCTGGGTAAGACTGCCACCACCGTTCGATCATGGAGAAGGATCCGAAAGGGTTTGGGCGCGAGATTGGTAAGACCGAGGAGCCAGCCTCGTAACACTTGTTCACGCCACCGCACATGACAGAACAATGTGAGCCGTGGATCATGCCAGGTGGATGAACCACAGTAAGCCAGTGCTGTAAAAGATAGTACCTTACTGTACGCATATATCTCAAAGAGCAAGTTAATCCAGTCTCGAGTTGATCGCCTATCAGATCACAATTAAGGTTGTGCCAGCCCTTGGTAACCGGGATCTATCGTGGCAGTAAGCTCCGTGACCGCCACAACAATGAAACCCATACATATATAAGAAAACCTTTGATAATTAGCTAGGAAGCCAAATGTTTATTTGTACATGTAATCGAGTACAGCTAATATTGTAAATCGAGTATTGACTGTGATGATCATAAAGTGCGTGTTATGCAATAGTATATGAGTGTGTCAAGGCAAAAGGTCTTATGTACATGCTGTAACTTTATTACATAATTATATAAGTCAAATTCTTGAATGATCACATCACGCATGGATTATACATTGATATATTATGGTCTAGGAAATGTATAGTTACTCATGTAAAAAAAAAAAAAAATTATGTACATATTAGAGCGTGACAATATGGTATCAGAGCCCAGGTTTACAACTCTGTGACCCTTGGGAGGATTTTGAGTTATGCAGCAAAATAAACTTACAATGTCATGACAAAAGCTGAGAGTGTGACAAAAATAAATTTTATCTATTTAATGAGTTATCCTGAAATAGGTAGCAGCAGAATGAGGAGAGCAAATAGCGCTCCCTATGGAAACTTGAATCAACCTGAAAACGGGGGGCAACCTCAGGGAAATCCTAAGATTTGGGTACAACTGAGAGCAGAAGACCGCAATGCTGATTCGACACTCCTGAGAACAGTTGAGGAACTGAAGGACGAAATGGATCGGTTGCTTGCAGATAACGCAAGACTAAATATAGAACAAGAGAGAATTTTGAAAAGCTTATCTGATAAACAACATCAACAACAGTCACATCCGAGGCCTGAACAAGCACAAATAACAGATGAACAGAGCTATCACACTGAACAAGAGGAAGCAGAGGATAGAGGGGAGACGCAAGGAGAGAAGTCTGTCAATGCTTCTGAATATCAAACCCCAAAAAGACCCCGGATGGAACTACAAGGGGAGTTTCGGAAAATTAAACCACCTCATTTCGATGGGGAATCAAAAGGAGCTGCAGAGGCATGGTTAATTAACATGAATAAGTATTTTCAAGTGTATGAATATGATCGTCATCTTAAGGCAAGGCTGGATATATTCCAGCTGCAGGCCAAAGCCACGCTATGGTGGGAGGAGGTCAAGATGGTGCGGGGAGTGAGTGAACAAGATGTGACATGGGAAATGTTTCAAAGATACTTCAAGGAGAAGTATCTGACGGAACGCTTTTATGATGAAAAAACGCGAGAATTTCATGATCTGCGGCTTGGACAGCAGACAATTGACGAGTTCGTAACTAAATTCACATCCCTGCTTCGTTACGTGCCCTATATTTGTGAAGAGAAGGGTAAGGTACAAAGATTTGTTAGTAGCCTACCTTTGACAATGCGAGAAAGGATAGAGTTCGATAATCCGAAAACCATGGATGAAGCAATTCGGAAGGCAAGACTGTGTTATCAGCAGAACAAATCAAAAAGAGAAAATTCTGGAAAACGTTGGACAGATAAGCGGGGCAGTAAAATGCCTATGGGTAGTAAGGGAGCACGCAGCAGTTTTCAAAAAGGATTTTCGAAAAGAGCCAATACTAAAATTCCAACTAAAAATCAGAACAGATTCAAACCTCCTGCAGAATCCAAATATAGTGAACAGCAAGTTAGATTGGACAATGAAGGCTCAGCTCGGCCACCTGTTCAGTGTTGGGGTTGTGGAGGACCCCATTATATTAGAAACTGCACTCATCGGAAGGACAGCGATCAGTTGTCCCAGATCTACGAAGCTTCAACGGTACGAGATGTGGCTCGATCCATGCCCAGAATAAATGCAGCACTGGAGGATCGACAAGCTGATTATTAGCCAACCATGATAGAGTTCGAAGGTAAGATCTTTGATCGAATTGTTTCTATTTTAGTAGACCCAGGAGCTACTTTAAGCTATGTAAGTCCCAAAGTTGTAGAAAGCTATGGTTTGCAAACCAGTAAGTTTAAAAGCCCTTGGCTAGTACAGCTGGCCACTGGGGCCAAAAGACGAGTACTAACCAAAGTCAGCAACTGTCCATTAAGGTTAGCTGGCCAAACAATAACAACTGAATTAAATGTACTCCCTCTTGGTTCCTATGATGTGCTGATAGGAATGGATTGGTTGGAACGCCGGTGGTCTGTAATTAATTGTAAAACAAAAACAGTCTCTTACCGAGATGAACTGGGTGTGGGAAAAGAGATTCAAGGCATCCAGAAACCAATGCAGATTCGGCCGATCACAGCCTCACAGCTGGTTAACTGTATCCGGAATAAGCGCTAGATTTATGCAGTACAAGTGGGGTTTGCAGATTCTGTGGATAAGGTTGCAACTGTTAAAGATATACCAGTAGTGAAAGATTTTGGAGATGTATTTCCTGAAGAAATTCCAGGGCTGCCGCCCAAAAGGGATTTAGACTTCACCATTGAGCTGATACCCGGAGCAGCCCCAGTGTCCCGAGCACCCTATCGGATGAGTGTGCCGGAGTTAACTGAGTTAAAAATGCAACTGCAAGAGCTTCTGGAAAAGAAGTATATCCGCTCCAGTGTCTCTCCTTGGGGAGCCCCTGTGCTATTTGTGAGGAAAAAAGATGGGACTCTGCGAATGTGCATACACTATAGACAGCTGAATAAACTGATAGTTAAGAACAAATATCCACTACCCCGCATTGACGAGCTGTTTGATCAGGTAAAGGGGGCGACAATCTTCTCAAAGATCGATTTGAGATCAGGTTACCATCAAATCAGAATCAAAGATGAGGATATAGCCAAGACAGCTTTTCGTACTCGTTACAGACACTACGAGTTTGTGGTACTGCCTTTTGGATTAACCAATGCACCTGCAACATTCATGTGTTTGATGAATAGTGTATTTCATCAATACCTAGACAAATTTGTATTGATCTTCATTGATGATATACTTATATACTCCCGGAATATGAAGGAGCATGAGGAACATTTAAGGATAGTATTACAGACTTTAAGGGAGCATCAGTTATATGGAAAATTCAGCAAATGTGATTTTTATAAAGAACAGATCCAGTATTTGGGCCACATTATTACGAAGGAAAGTATAGCTGTAGACCCCGAAAAGATTAAAACTATAATGGAATGGCCTACACCCAAGGATGTGGCAGATATTCGATCTTTCATGGGGCTGGCTGGATATTACCGGGGGTTTGTAGAAGGTTTTTCTAGAGTTGCCTAACCTATTACCTCCTTGCAAAAGAAGCTAAAAGTGTTTAAATGGATAGCAGACTGTCAACGGAGTTTCGAACAGCTCAAACATTTACTTACCACAGCACCTGTGTTGTGTGTGGTAGATCCCGAAAAGGAGTATGTAGTTTGTACAGATGCCAGTAAGGAGGGCGTGGGTGGAGTGCTAATGCAGGAAGGTAAAGTGATTGCCTATGAATCCAGAAAGTTAAAAGAACATGAGCAGAAATATTCTGCCTATGATCTGGAATTAACCGCTGTGATCCATGCTTTGAAGATGTGGCGCCATTATTTAGTAGGGAGGAAATTTTTGTTAATGACGGATCACCACAGCTTGACTGGTTACTTTAGTCAACCTACTTTAAACGCAAGACAAGCAAGATGGGTGGACTTTTTGGGAAATTTCGATTTCGAAATTAAACACTTAAAAGGAAAGGAGAACAGAGTAGCTAATGCACTGAGCCAAAAAGTGCATTGCATTTATGAGATTGGTATCAGTCAAGGATGGTCCACTCTTGACAAAGAGATTGAGGAGGCTGCGGCGCAAGATCAGATTTATTTGCAAAAGAAGCATTTAGTGCAGAATTCAGATACCCATTCCATACAACAACGTTATACCTTGAATACAGCCGGCATTTTGTGCTATCAGAAGAAGATTTACATACCCAATCAGAGCAGTATTAAAGAAAAGATTCTGGATGAAAATCATAGAAGTCCTTATGCAGGACATCCTGGTTACCAGAAATTAATCACCTCACTAAGGAAGGAGTATTACTAGCCAAGCATGAAGAAGGATGTTGTAGAATACCTGGCGCGCTGTTTGGAGTGTCAACAGGTGAAGGTTGAACATCAGCATCCTGCAGGACTACTACAGCCAATACCCATACCAGAATGGAAATGGGAGACCATAACCATGGACTTTATTACCGGTTTGCCGAAATCCAAAAAGAATAATGATTCTATAATGGTGGTAGTGGATAAACTCAGCAAGTCAGCTCACTTTATACCGGTTCAATCCACTTATCGTGCAGCTCAAATCGCAAACATTTTTATGCAAAATATATTTAAACTTCATGGGCTGCCGAAAGTAATAATATCTGATTGTGATGTTAAGTTTACCTCAGCTTTTTGGAGGACCTTATTTGAAGGTCTAGGAACTCAATTGAGCTTCAACACCGCATATCATCCGCAAACTGACGGACAGACTGAGCGAGTGAATCAAGTGTTGGAGAACATGCTGAGGTCTTATGTGATGCAGCAACCTACGTGATGGGAGGAGTATCTACACCTAGTGGAATTCACCTATAACAATGGCTATCACTCATCCTTGAAGATGAGCCCATTCGAAGTACTCTACGACCGGAAATGCCGCACACCCTCCAGTTGGGGTGGACCGGAGGACAAATTCTTGCTGGGTCCTGAGATGTTGGAAGAGATGGAGGTCATGGTGAAAAAAGTTCGAGCTAATCTAAAGATGGCACAGGACAGGCAGAAGAATTTTGTAGATCAGAAGAGAACATTTAAAGAGTACCAAGTGGGTGAACATGTGTACATCAAAATTCGAGCTAGGAAAAGTACCCTCCAATGGAATGCCTGTGCCAAATTGGCACCGCGTTTTTGTGGACCATTCCGAATTCTGGCACGAGTAGGACCGGTAGCTTATCAGCTCGCCCTACCCAGCCATATTCGGGTTCATAATGTCTTCCATGTATCAGTTTTAAAGAGATATGTGTATGACCCTAGGCATATAATAAGTTGGCAGGACATTCAGGTAAGGGAAGACTGTTATATAATGTAAACTGAAATAAAATACTAGTAAGCAGCTGATTTAATTGTTATGTGTTTCAGGTGGAACCGGAAGGAGAGTTCCTGGTTGAACCAGTGAACATATTAGATCGGAGAAGAGTCGAGCTGCGGAAAAAGGTCATCAGCCAGGTTAAAGTGCAGTGGAAGCACTTTGGGCCTGAAGAGGCCACCTGGGAAGATGAACAAATGATGAGGGATACTTATCCTAGACTGTTTTTGGATGAACAGCAACATCGGGACGATGTAGACTTTCAGGAGGGGGAGATGTAACATCCCTTGTGAAAAGTTAATGTTAGTAAATAGTAAAAGTAATTATTGAACAAAGACTTTATTTGAAAAAGATATATAATCCTGTTATTAATTTTATGTTAATGAAAAACAATTGTGTTGGTACTATTTGAACTGAGTTATGATTAATCATGGTTAGTAACTGAGGAATCAGTTACAATGGAACCCTAAATACCTTGAGGTAGTTGAGACCCCAGAGGAAAAAGGGGGAAATGCCAAGTCTGGTTGGGATCAGATGGCAGAGAAGAAAGGAAATATTCATGCTATGTCTGGTTAGGATCAAATGGCATAAGAGGAAAAGAATTTTCCTGTGTACGCTATGTCTGGTTAGGATCAGATAGCGTTTACTGGCGAGACCAGTGTAATTGCGGTCGAGTAGGACCTGCAAGTGCTTGGGGGTGGAAGGTCAAAGAAGAACTCTTCCTACGGACGGGTGGATTGACAAGCATTACAAGTAGGTTTGTACAGGAACAGGTATGGCCTACTATGTGTACATTTACTTATTGAGTTGTCTCTGGTGTGGATTTATGCTAAAAGATACACTATTCTGTGCTAGAAATAATTGTACAGTGTAAACTCTTTGACTGTCATTCATAGCAGAAAATAAGAAAGAACACTAGCTGCTGCATTTTAGACAGAGACCGAGACACTGCATTCTGAAGAAACGAATATTAAAACCCTTGCATATCTCATTCAGAAAAACAACAGTAGAAGAGCTGAATAAATAAGTTTTGTTATTACAGAGGTGATACTGTAAGAAAACCCTATTTATATTTACATGCCGAGGAAAAGAAACAGAATTCTTTATTACAGACAAAATCAAAAGGAACAAAACAGACACTATGTGCAAGAGAATGTATTATGCTCATAACATTATGACATTTAGTTTGTAGGACGGGACTGGTAAGTCTCGCAAACCCCGTATACATATACCCCGGAAGATATTGCCTTATTCATCAAACAAAAGAGTGTATATGCACATTAAACCCCAAAGGCTCGCAAGAACCTCAGAGTCGGAGAACTAGACCACTGTAACAATATTCACATGCGTGGCTTAACAACACAGATTATATGCATTCAGAATTTATATATATAACTTAAAAGAAATAGGTATGCCGATGACTGTATGGTAACCGCGGTTACAAACAGTCTCAGCTAAAGCCTGCTAAGTAAAACCCTCGCTCAGAAGAAGTTAAATGAGCTGGGCTGAAGCTTATTCGAGACGATCGGAGCGCCATAGTCGAAGCATAGCAAATAAATTTGGGTATCAAATCGTATATCAAGAAAACTAGTTTATAACAGAGCTTAAACCATATCAAGGACCTGTAACTCATAGACGGACTCAATATTGATAAAAAGGAACAATGCTTTTTATACTGAAAACAGGTAATACCGAAGCTTAATCAAATCAAATACTTGCAATATACAAACGAGCTCGAAATGAACATAATCCCAATGGACAGCTTAATAAAAGTCAATACTGTATTTGAATAACAGTATGCCGTGAGTCGGGAAACCAAATAGATGATAAACTGTGCAAATATACAATTACTCAGTGAACAAAGCCTAGACGGAGGCCGTCATAACAAGAGTCTTTAAACAGAGCCTGAATACCAAAGACTAAAACACAGTAAACTAACAGACGAAGGATTGAACCATACAGGTTCGTAATATGAAAACCCTGGTCGTATAGCGGAGGAAGGAATCAAAAGCAAGGAACTCGGCATCCCTGTTCAGAAGAACAGAGGATTAGCCACTGTTCCGAGATGAGAAGACCGAAAACAAACTCTAAGAATGAGGATGTGCTCATACCTGTGGCAGGATGGCCGAGGTCGGGGAGTCGGAGTCTCTCCCAAACGCTATCTGGACGCCAAAAACCTTCCCTGCAAAAATCATGGAGACCGATGACTGAGAAAAACATATTAACCAAAATGAGATCAAAAGCATTTAAATGTAAAAGCTAAACTATTCTTCGAAGCTCGACTTAACCTGAGAAGTAGGTTGTAGAGGTTAATTATGCCTTGGTAGAAGGTGGAACCCTGGTGCAGTGAGGATCTGTAAAGTCCTCAGCCGAGCACAGTAGAGCCGAGGACTGCAGCAGCCAAGCACTCGACCCTGAATGAAAATAATAACCAACCAATACAAAAAGAACCTTAAATATCCCATGCAAGACCCTGCCTCGTGGCATAGTCTCGGCCTTTGATCTGGGTAAGACTGCCACCACCGTTCGATCATGGAGAAGGATCCGAAAGGGTTTGGGTGCGAGATTGGTAAGACCGAGGAGCCAGCCTCGTAACACATGTTCACGCCACCGCACATGACAGAACAATGTGAGCCGTGGATCATGCCAGGTGGATGAACCACAGTAAGCCAGTGCTGTAAAAGATAGTACCTTATTGTACGCATATATCTCAAAGAGCAAGTTAATCCAGTCTCGAGTTGATCGCCTATCAGATCGCAATTAAGGTTGTGCCAGCCCTTGGTAACCGGGATCTGTCGTGGCAGTAAACCCCGTGACCGCCACAACAATGAAACCCATACATATATAAGAAAACCTTTGATAATTAGCTAGGAAGCCGAATGTTTATTTGTACATGTAATCGAGTACAACTAATATTGTAAATCAAGTGAGTATTGACTGTGATGATCATAAAGTACATGTTATGCAATAGTATATGAGTGTGTCAAGGCAAAAGGTCTTATGTACATGCTGTAACTTTATTACATAAGTATATAAGTCAAATTCTTGAATGATCACATCACGGGTGGATTATACATTGATATATTATGGTCTAGGAAATGTATAGTTACTCATGTAAATTTTTTTTTTTATGTACATATTAGAGCGTGAC
>APFE030004203.1:0-35807 GCA_000404065.3 Pinus taeda
CAGATTATGGACGGCATCATTCTCACGCATGAAATCATCCACTCACTTAAAAGCTCCAAGCAAGCTGGGATGCTACTCAAGCTGGACCTCTCCAAAGCCTTCGATAAGCTCAGTTGGTCTTATATTGAAAATATGCTGAAAGATTTTGGTTTCTGTCACTCATGGATCCGATGGATAATGAGCCTCATCTCATCAGCCCATTTTTCCCTCCTGGTTAGTGGTCTCCCCTCCCGCCCCTTCAAACCTTCGAGAGGTATTAGGCAAGGGGACCCCCTCTCCCTCTTCCTCTTCATCATTATGGCTGAGGGTCTCGGAAGACACCTCAAACAAGCTCTCCTCTCTAACCAGTTAAAAGGGATCTCCATTCATAACTCCCCCGCTTCCTCCCACCAGCAATTTGTTGATGATACCATTCTCTATGGATACCCCTCAGCGCAGGAAGCATCCCGCCTAAAATCCCTGCTCAAGGATTTCTCATACGCCTCGAGCCTGCATGTAAATAATGCCAAATCCCAAATTTTCTTCTTCCATACCCCCCCGTTGGTTAAGCATGCCATCACTCGCATCCTCGGCTTCCATGCAGCCTCTCTCCCGTCCACCTACCTGGGAGCTCCCCTCACAGCCTCAGCCATTAAACAACCTGCCTGGCGGGTTCTCTTGGAAAAATTCGAATCCAAGCTCAACCTCTGGACCTATCGCTCCCTCAATATGGCTAGCAGGGTGGTGCTAATCAAATCTATCCTTCAAGCCATGCCTCTCTACCTTTTCTCCATCCTGGCTGCTCCAAAATGGGTTCTGAAAAGACTAAGGAACCTTCAGAGAGATTTTCTATGGGGAAGCTCCGCTTCTCACCGCAAATGGGCTCTTGTCAAATGGGAAACGATTTGCAAACCCAAAAGTACGGGAGGCATTGGACTAAGAGATCCTGAGAGCAGTAATATCATCATGAACGCCAAGATTTGGTGGCAATGGCTCACCAATCCAGGCAAGATATGGGCCAGCATCTGGACCGCCAAATACACCAACAATAGCCCCCAGAAGGAACTCATCAGATATGAGCCCATGGTCAATGGCTCTCTCATCTGGAACGCAGCCAAGCAACACCACCAGTTCATCTTGAAGCACAGCTTCTGGGAAATCCGAAATGGTAGGAGCGCGCGGTTTTGGACGGATGCTTGGAATCAGCATCCCAAACTCTCCAACATTCTTCCTCCAAGGTTAATTCCAGACAGACAGGTCCAGCAGCTCACAACGGTACATCAATTCTGGAAGCAGGACTTGGCAAGCGGGTTCAGACAATGGCACCCGAGCAATCAAATCACCACAAATGCCACCAGGCAGGAGGAAATCACTCTGGAAGAAGAGTTAAGAAAAAGAAGCATAAGAATGGAGAACAGTGAAGACATTCTCAGATGGGGATATCGCCCAAAAGGAACTTACACCACTTCGGAAGCTTATTCCCTCTCAACTCAGTCCGATATCAGACCAGACCCTCTATGGGACCGAATCTGGAGCTTCAAAGCCTGGCCGAAAATTTCTCACCTCCTATGGATGGTAGGGCATAAAAAGATTCTCACCTGGGACAAATTAAGAAGGCGTAACTTTCATGGGCCCTCAATCTGCCACAACTGCTTCAACAGTGAAGAAAATCTACAACACCTTCTGGACACATGCCCACTAGCCAGCAAGCTATGGGACCGGGTCAGCTTCAGATGCCAGCTACAAGGTAAAAAACCTGGAGACATCATCGACACAATCAGACAATGGCAAAAAAGCCCCTATGACAGTGAGATTCTTAATAACCTATGGAACATCATTCCAGGAATCGTAATTTGGAACATATGGAAAGAAAGGAACAGGAGGATCTTCAAAAACCAGAGTTCGACCACAGAAGAGATCTGGACTAGAATGCACAGCAACCTCAAAGAGACAATGCACCTGAAATCCTGGACCAAAGAGGACCTTCCCACCAAGGACAGAGAGCAAAACATTCTAAACAACTGGATGTTAGAGCTGCCTCAAGAAATCGCCTCCCAAAGAGCTAAGAAAGGCAATAACGAAGAGAACAGAAAATGGATTGCCCCACCGGCTAACTCGTATAAATTAAATTTTGATGGGCCATCTAAAGGCAATCCAGGACCTGCAGGCCACGGAGGAATCATTCGTGATCATAATGGCAACACCATTCTAATCTATTTCGGGAATATAGGCTGGGACACCAATAACTCAGCAGAACTAGAGGGTCTCTGGCAAGGGCTACTTGAGGCCAAGCATCAGAACCTACACCCTCTGATTGTAGAAGGAGATTCCCAAATCATCCTAGGCATGGTCTCCCGCATTCATAACGGCTCTCAAACCAGAAAAGTAGCCGACAGCTGGAGACTGGAGGCCAGATTACACAACATTGCTCAAGAGCTGCATAATCACAGAGCTATCTCCTTTCACCACTCGAGACGAGAAGGGAACAAAGTCGCTGATCTCCTAGCCAATATAGGAGTAGAAAGTCATCTCCCATTCCTTGCAGGAAACTTGGACATCATTCCCAGCTCCCAGCATTCTCAGGAATGTAAGATTCTTCTCCAGAATGACATTGATCCCCCGGATGCGGGTGCCACAGATCAGGGGGAGGACGCGCCACCTGACCCCCACGTGATAACACATGCTACCCCCCATGCAGCTAACTTCTCAAGCTCGTCCGCCGTCTACTCGCATTCAAGTCGGGGTGGTAGCTCAGGACAGTTAATGCGGCCATGGGTGACAGTTTGGCAAGAGCCGAGGGATGGTTCGAGAATGGTTTTGGTGATTTATACCTGGTCGGGGTTAGCTCCTCGCCATTGCTCTGTGCTTTTTACAGTCGGTCTGGGGTCTGGTTGCCGTATGTGCTGCGGTGGGGGCAAGCCTGGTGCTGGCTGGGAAGAGCACCACCTCAGGTCACCCTCAACCTGGTTATTTCGAAAGAGCACAGAGGCTCAATTGCGGAATCGCGAAGGGAGAATTGGGAAGAAGGAAGGTGGCGGACTGAGTTTGAAGGAAGGAAGGTGGCGGTTGTCGAATTTCCTGGACGAGGGGCGAACGAACTCACCATGGCTCGGCTCCGCCATAGACAACCATGCCGAAGAGGCAGGGGCTCAAGCAGAGGTCGCGGGCGCGGGCAGGCTGACAGGGAGCATCACCATTGCTGCTGCCAATTCTGCCACCGTCGCGCCGGGGTTGCTCCTCTTCAGGCTGAGCAAGTCGTGGAGGTCAGCGGGGCGAACATGGAGGGTCCAGCCCTTCCAGCATTTGGGTCTGTTGTCTTTACCCTGGGGAAGTTGGGAGACTCTCAGGGGGTCAGCGCGCACATCTCAGTGCTCTTCACAAGAACCCTAGAAGCAGAAGGTGAAGGTTCTCCATCTGCAGGGGAAGTTCCTCCCCCAGACATCCCAGGTCAAGAGTTGCCCCTGCCTCCTCTTGCAATCGAGGCCACTTCCACAGGAAAGGCTGTCATGGAAGACCCTTCCTCATCCCAGGCAGCGAGGGCTCGCGACGCGGCCAAATGGGCTGCAATGTGGGAGGGCGTTCCTGAAGGGCTCGGCTGGTGCAAAATTGTGGAGGAGAAGCCACCCGTGGAGGCGTCACCCGCTCAAGAGCGCCCCTGACTCGGCGTCCCTCTCCCGTCTCAGGTCCTGCTTCTGTTTCATTTTGATTTTTCATAGTATGGGTATCAACCCGCTCTGGTTTTCATGCATTTTTGAGTCATGGTCCATTTTGTAAAGTCTGTAACGCGGGTGGAAGTCTGCGTGTCATTCCTTGGCTATGTCAGTTCTTGGTTATGTCGGCTCTTGGTCATGTCAGTAGGGTCAAAGAAGAAAGCCCCTGCGTGGGCGGGTTTAGTCTCGAATCTCTGGCCTGTAATTTTGCTTTTCCGGGTTCATTCCAATGAACCTGTAGGTTGTCTAGAAGTTTTCAGGTTACATGGTTCCCCTGCGTGGGAGTTTTTTGCACAGTTCTGTCTGAACCATGGCTTCTCAGCTGGCCATGGAATCCACGGTATTTCCAGCTACAATGCATGTAATTTCTACTCTGTACATATAATGGAATCTTAGTCTTTTTACCGAGAAAAAAAAAAACATTCTTAAATTATGATATAGATCTTAGTGGATGTTAATCATCATCATGATATATAAAAGAGAGAAAATATTTTATTAAAAAATAGGTGGAACTATTTTATAAAAAATAATATTAATATTTTTTGTGGACAAATTTAAATATTAAAAATATAAAATTCTCTTATATTAAATTGTAAAAGAGAAAAAATAATTATCTCAAATAAATTTGAAATTATTCAATATATCTCTCACGTCATTGTAAATGTTAATGTCTTTTATCCAAAACGTGCATAAACGAATTAGTTACATGCAAACATGCTCATAAATTCATTAGATTTCATCATGTAAGATATTATAAGTGAAGTAGAAGAATCCAAAATTACATGAAATCATCATGAAAACCCCAACAACTTATAATTATTCAATATATTTAAAATGATACAAAAATAAATGAATTATTATTAAAGTGAAGATAAGACATCGCCTTAGAATATAATAAAATCCAACCTTATGGAGTAAACAAGTATATTTGAATAAACCATTATTTACTTTTATAAAAATAATATATAAAATAATTTGTATTGAACTTATTTTAATAATAATAAGTTTTTATGTTATTTTCATAGGGTGGAGTTTTTAGGTGACTGGGTGTTTTGTTAAACCACTCATGTATAAGGGTCATTAGCTCAAACATAGTGGGTAAGCTCATCAAAGATAATTGTAGATTACTTTGTTAAGTAATATTTGTATATTATGGTTGTTCTATGAGACTAAGAGAGTTTTTCCTTAATAAAAACTATGATTATATAGTTTTTTATTATCTATTAATATATATATATTATATATATATATAAGAAGGTCAACAACCCCACTTTAGAAGATCAAAAGTATCTCTCTATTTTAACTAGCTCAAAGAATAAAATTAATATAGCAAAGATTAGAACGAATTCTCATGAGCTTCATATGAAATAGGTCGTTGGGTAGTTCCTAAAACACCATGGATAGAAAGGATCTACCATATATGTGAGAATAGGAGCATCGAGGATGAAAACCACATTAGATCAGAGTTTCACAATCCTTGTTACAATACTGACCTTCACTGACCTTCCTAGCCTTTTACAATGTCAAAATTATAGTGAGCTCGGGAAGCTTCTCGCCAGGCTTTTTGAACATAGGAAAAATGTCTTAAATAAAAATAAATAATTTGTTTCTTTAGATCTGATAGACCAATATTTGGTCTCAGAAAACACTAACCATCATCATCATCATATATATATATAATGAAAACAATAATTATTATGATATAATAAAATATTCTACCCAACATAATATCACAAGAGCAATACAATAATAAAAACTTCTACACCACATAAAATCACAATAACAATGCAATATTATGTCAACAACTTAGTAAAATATTTTGAGAATTCAATATCTACAATTCAATTCAATATCTACAACTTAATCAGTTATTTTAAGATAAATTTAAAGTCTTATAAAACTTAGAATTACCTTGTTGAAACTATTTGAATATATTACTTTTCATTGACCTAAGCCATTTTATGATTACAAAAAAAGTTAAAACAATGAAAGCAAAAATTCATGCTTAATAACGAGAAAGCAAAGACTTTTTACATGTTAATCAAAAAACGAAACAAAGATCCAGATGGAGAATGATCTATCGCTTTTTAGATTGATGTGTTGACTTTACTTATACACATCATTGGAGTAAATATAGTATCCATTTTTTTTCTATCGGATTTAAATTGTATATAGTATCCATTTTTTCTAGCGCATTCAAATTGTGTTATTAACACAGAAATTATTTAAAAACTATTATATTCTAGGTTTCCCATAAGTAGAAGTAACTATTCACCATTTTACTCAGCAGATGATTTTCAAAAGTTTTTAAAAAAATTATGTGATTCGGGTTCACATTGCAAAGAAAGGAATGCTTGGCTATGCTATTTATTTTGTTAAAAAATTTCATCCACGACTAATTAGTCATTAATAAGTGAATTGTAGATTTCAGCAAAACAAATTTGAGGGCCATGTGAGTGATGATGACTTGCTAAACAAAATTTGGACACTAAAAATGCGTAAACCGGAAGCTATGAGAAGGATATAGGCAATCAATGTGAAATAAAAGAAACAGAATCTGTAATAAATAATATATGATAGTATCCATATATTATATAGGGTCCAAAAAAGTCCAATTTGTTAAGAAACGCTCATTTCACTCTACTGATGCATTTTGCCTCTTCATGCAATATTTTCTCTTTAGTGGGGACTAGTGGAGTTTTAAATAAAAATGCATTGCTCCACACTTCAACTTATAGTCACACCTCATTTATTGCTGTGGTCTGTGTTTTATTTCTACTTGTGTTTTTTATTTATTTTTGGGAATAGTTGGATTTTTAAATAGAAAAATAGGTTTTTTTTATTTTTATGTAGCAATTATATTATGGAGTGTTTTTTTCCTTACACATTGTTTCCACAATTTAAGGTATAGTAATAATCCAAGCGGATATTGGTGGCTACTTATCTCTTCGATTTTCTCAATTGTTCTTTATGTTCTTGGAAATGTTTCTATTATTTTGATTCCTAGAGTTCTAAGACCATTTTGAGCTAATAAATACTATTTTTTTGAAAAATTGTTGTGTTGAGAGTTTCGATGGCATGGTCATGCCCCAATCAGAAATTTCATGTCTTAAAGAGTTTTTCCATTAAGATGTTGTGCACCTCAAAAAAGTATTGTATGAAAAAGTCACACCATTTGGAATTCGATGCAGCAACTAACCACCTTAGGCGCTGCAAACCTTTCTATGCTTAATTTTGTAGGATTCTGTTTCTAGACTTCTAGGGTTCTTTATTTATGTTAAAAGGCCTTTATTTTTTCCACTCATAATAGGTTTTGTACATGTGCATAGCCACAATCTCTCTCTGTTGAGAGATAACTACCAACATTCTAGCCAATTTATGCCATAGAATATTAAATTATTTCATTTATTAGCATAGGTTGGGTCTTCACCATATTAATGAAATATTTTCTATATTTATTTTTGTGCGCTTCATTTACATTCCTTCATTTCATTTCATTCCTTGTACAACCCATATCACTTATATCATAAGAATCTTCGACTTGTTGTTTCTCAGTGCATGTCACCAACAAGATCAAGGTATAAAGAAGTGTTTCCCAAGCTAGTTTCACCTGGGATGGATCACTCTTATAGACCCAAGTGGCCTACCATGGTGGAAGAAAAGAGAGATGACAAAGTAGGAGATCCTCTCAGGTTATTGCTCGAGGAAGCAATCACTCAACAAAGGAATGATATGATGGATCATTTCTTCTAGATTCTTTAGCAATCACAAACATAAACCAAGGTAACTTTAATAAGTAGTAATTTTGGAAGGACAACACTATTAAAGGTACAAGGTAACTTTGATATCCTCATAATTTAAGGCCACATAGATGTAGATTATTTGGACAAATAGTTAAATATATTGGAGGGGTAATAGTCTACCTAAAGTTTTTGTTACAATGAGAAGATCATTGTTTTGCTATTGAAGGTTGCTCTGTGAAAGATTGGTGGAAAGGTTAATCGGAAATATAAAATGAAGATAAGCTTGTGATTTTCAATGTGGGACCATCTTAGGTCACTTTTCTTGAGGCCACTAAGAAGGAATTCTACCTTGTGGGAATTATGATGACTAATACATGATATAAGAAGCTTTATGACAAGGGAGAGACTAGATAGCGTTGGAGTAAACTAATAGTTTCTATACCTTGCACTCAAAGATAGGTATCAAAGACCTTGACTAGCACGTGGTCTTGAAATATTGTAGCGACCTAAATATATACGTCCAAATGGTGATGGATTTCGTACACATGTTGTCATTGGAAACCACTTATTGATATGTTTTCACTGTTGGAAAATAATCGAAATAGTGTGAAAATGTAATTGAAATTAGTTAGTTGAGATATGGATGATACATTCATTTTAGTGGGAAATATCACATTTCATATGGTATCCATGTTGGTCATTGGATAATCTAGTGCTCCCTATTTGTTTTGCGACATGGCTTAACTGCCTCACGTGGATCCATTAACTCTGGCAATGCGTCCATTTACTAGCACACGCGAGTTTTGCTGTAATGACAATAAGTGGTATCAAAGCCAAAGGTATTGAGTTTGAATCACACATGGCTCGCTTCGGTGGGGATATTGTTGGGCATTGGATAATCTAGTGCTCCGCATGTGTTTCGTGACATGGCCTAACATCCTCTCATGGTTTTGCTAACTCTGGAAATGCGTATGTTTACTAACACCCATGG
Organism: Pinus taeda; assembly: GCA_000404065.3. Lineage (NCBI taxonomy): Eukaryota > Viridiplantae > Streptophyta > Pinopsida > Pinales > Pinaceae > Pinus > Pinus taeda. The sequence continues at coordinate 8,424 of APFE030004203.1, forward strand.
ATTTTGCTGTAATGACAATCATGATTCCAACAATCAACCCCTTCAAAGATGAAGTATTGTATGATGTTTCCTGACTTCAAGTTTGTGATTTTATTTTAGGGAAACCTTATATGTGAAAATGTCATTCTATTTATGAATCTCATCCTTGTAGTTTTATTGTTACTCTCAAAGGTAAGTTCTACAAGATAACAGACGTAGTCCCAACTATTGCAATTTCATTGATATTTCAACAAAATAGTGTGAAAATGTAGTATCTCATATGGTTTATTATCATTATAAAAATGTTGATGTGGAAAAATGAGCCTCATCAACCTGAGACACTCACTAAGTGAAAGTACCCAATTAAAGCTTCCTCCTTTGAGGTAATTCCTCCTTTTTTGCAAAATGCAAATAATATATATTGCAATGGTACAATATTAAATTAAGCTCCCCCTTGATGTAATTCCTCCTATCTGTAGAATACATATAATATGTATTGCAACGATCAATATTAACTATAACATGTTCTATTTAAGAGAAACTTTCTCAAGATTTTCCACTAAATGAGATTACATATCAACAAAGTAAGAATACTTTTTAAGTAAACTCCATGCATAATCAATAAATGGATTATTTTTCGAGACATACAAATACCTTAACATTCTTCTTCCAATAATATTAGGTTATCAATTATAATAAATATGATACATGAAGAACATCCAAAGAGAATAGTCCAATAATATACAAAGCATATTACATTATAAAAATCACACATAAAAAGATGATCATTATCCTTTCAGAGATATTCATAATCATTGATCCCAATGGCTTGTAATCTTATAATTTCTTAATTATTCATCTACTTGATGTGGCTACTTACCTTACCACTTTTCAATCTTGATTCTTCACGCACTATATGATATTTTTCTTATTAGTCCTTGATAGCAAAAATTTTTAGGTGCAAACAATTTCACCATCTTATCTAGCCTCTTCCCGAGATAGGGAGGCAAACCATAATTTATACTTCCTCGTTTGTTTCACATTTTCAAAATGTTAAATGAATGTTAACATTAGTCAAGGACATTAAATGCTAGCTCACAAACCTATTAAATTTACCTCATTGAATTTACATTTACCTTAAAGAGATGATGGTTTACTATAGAATTTGGAAAAAATAGGTGCTTACATTAATACTAGTTTTTGGATTGTTGTTGATGTACGCAGGCTCTTTTTGAAAACCAACACATAATGCATCATCCAATGAAGCAAGTTTATCCGCCCATGTATGCCATTCACTTTGATTTGGATCAAATTGGGGGAAATTATACTAGAATTAATAATTTCAAGAATTTAGCTACATTCTAAACAATTCTGAGAAAATATAAGAATATCATGGAATAGATCCCCTGATCCTGTATCTTGACTGTTGGAACTATTGGACTTAATAGAATCAATGAAGAGTGATGCTTTGAAAGCCCTATATTGTTGAGACTGAAGTGTAGTCTTGGACGGTGTATATATTAAATCCAAAATGCCAAAAGAAGGTTGTTGTTGCTAAGAGTTAATAGGATTGTAATACTGGATATTGGTACTTAAGGTCATTGACACTCACCTAACAATAAGCGAACTTGAATTTGGTTCAACGAAGGTGGAATTAGACAATTCTTTGCTAGAAGATGACAATGGAAAATAAGAGTAATTTGAAGGCACAAAGTAATTGGGAGAAATATTTTGGGGCAGTAGATGAGAAGAACATACTGAGCTCCATGATTGACCAGAAGCCATAGAAGTGAGAAAGGAATGGAGATTGAGCATGGTGTCTCCTTCACAAAAAAATAATCCTTCTAGATTTTTCCTTTTCGTCATAGGGTAAACAATTATGATAAAATTATTTATGTGATTTACATTAATAATTAGAGAAAAAATCTAGTGTGCAAACCTACCCAAGGTAAGGTGAAAATGTGGGTATCTACAAATGCTGGAGTTATGTTGAACCCTTACTAAACAAGGATACACCAAACAACATACCTATTTCCACACTGCAATATTCACAACATCGAAAATAACTTCTCCTCCCTTTTGGCCTTGGATTCATAAGTCAATTCAATATAAAAGTTACAATTTCATATACTAGCAAAACCACATTTACCAATGTGGGTGATACATGGTGATAGGCATATATGAAGCACATACACAACCACATTGGTAAAAGTGGTTGATATACATCGATAGGAATTTATGAACCACATTAATAATTATTAGATGTATAATTTTAAACCCTAAAAATAATAAACCCAAGGGATTAATATTGTAAAGCCTATGCCTAATATTAAACCCTAGGAATTTATAAACCTAAGGGATTAATATTATAAACCCAATGGATTATAAAACAAGGGGAATAATTTTAAACCCAGAGGAATAGTATTAAACCCTAGGAATATAAACCCTAAAACTCATAAACCTAAGGGATTAATATTGTAAACCCTAGGCTTAATATTAAACCATAGGAATATAAACCCTATTATTAATATTATAAACCCTAAGAATCTATATTATAAACTCAAGAGATTTATATTAAAACTTAGGATTAATATATAAACCCTATCATAATATTATACCCTAGGAATATCAACCCTTACATTAATAAACCCAAGGGATTGATATTATAAACACAATGAATTAATAAAAAAAAAACTATTAATACTGAAAATTGAAAAGATTAATATTGTAAACCCAACGTATATAAACCCTACGATAAATTTCATAAACCATAAAACAAACATGCTTGACCATGTTTGATTTTCATATTGATACAATATTTGTCCGAATGCGATATTGGATCATGGTTGACCATGATTTATTTTCATATTGAAAGAATCTTTGTCACAATGTGACCTTTGACCATTGTCGACTATGGTTGATTTTAATATTGACAGGCTTTGTCACAATGCAATGTTCAACCATTTCCTAAAACTAACTAACCCAAGGGATTAATATTGTAAACTCTAGGCTTAATATTAAACCCTTGGACTGTAAAACCTAGGAATTTACAAACTTAAGGTATTAATATTATAAAATTAATGGATTATAAACCAAGAAAAATAATTTTAAACCCAACAGATTAATATTATAGACCTATGAGAATAATTTTAAATACAAGAGAAGTCTGCATGGGGTAGCTGAAGCAGCAGTGGTCGTGGAAATGAAGTCTCACCGAACTAGAAGTCTTGCGTTCAAATCTTGGGCTACCCTTCCCCCGTAGTGGGGTATGTAATGGACATGAAAATCGAAGAGTCCTACCAAAGCTTACAAAAAAAAAAATTAAATACAAGTGAATAATATTAAACCATAGGAATATAAACCATAAAACTCATAAACTTGAGGGGTTAATATTGTACACCCTAACATAAAAATTAGCTCATAGGAATATAAACGCTATGACCAATATTATAAACCCTAAGAATTTATATTATATACCGAATGGATTATAAACTCAAGGGATATTAATCCTTAGGAATAATATATAAACTCTATCATAATATTGTACACTAGGAATATGAACCCTTAGATTAATAAATGCAAGGGAAGATATGTTATAAACACAATGCATTAATTATAAAAAAGGGATTAATACTGAAAATCCAAAGGATTAATATTGTAAACCCAACATATATAAACCCTAAGATAAATATTATAAATCCTAAAACAAACATCCTTGACCGTGGTTTATTTTCATATTGAGACAATAATTGTCACAATGTGATATTGGACCATGGCTAACCATGATTGATTTTCATGTTGAAAGAATATTTTTCAAAATGTCATGTTGGACCATGGTTGACTATGGTTGATTTCAATATTGACAAAATTTGTCACAATGTGACATTCAACCAATTCCTAAAACTAATAAACCTAGGGGATTAACATTCTAAACCCTATGCTTAATATTGAGCTCAAGGAATGTAAACGTGAAGAATTTATAAACCTAAGGGATTAATATTATAAGCCCAATGGATTATAGACCGAGGGGAATAATTTTAAACTAGAGGGAGTAAAATTATAAATGCAAGGGAATAATTTTAAACCAAAGAGAATAATATTAAACCCTAGGAATGTAAACCCAAAATCTCATTAAACCAACGGATTAATATTGTAAACCCTAGGAATGATTAATATTATAAGCCCTAAGAATATATATTATAAACCCAATGGATTATAAACCAAAGGGATTTTTATTAAACCTTAGCATTAATATATAAACCCTACCATAATATTCTACCCTAGGAATATGAAGCCTTAGATTAATAAACCCGAGGGATTGATATTATAAACACAAGGCATTAATAAAAAAAGGGATTAATACTGAAAATCCAAAGGCTTAATATAGTAACCCCAAGGTATATAAACGCAAAGATAATTATTATAAACCCTAAAAAAACATGGCTGACCATGGTTGATTTTTATATTGAGAAAATATTTGTTGCAATCCGATGTTGGACCATGGTTGACCATGATTTATTTCCATATTGAAAGAATCTTTGTCACAATGTGACATTGGACCATGGTTGACAATGATTCATTTAAATATTGACAAGCTTTTTCACAATGCGACGTTCGACCATGGTTGTGACAATGTCACGTTGGACCATGAGACAATCTTTGTCACAATGTGACCATGGCTATTGATGATCATTAACCATGATTGACCATTATTGATTTTCAATTTGAGACAATGTTTGTCACAATGCAACATTTGACCCTAGTTGACAATGACTCATATTGATATTAAGACAATCTTTGTTACAATGTGATGTTGGACCATCGTTGACCATGAATGAAAATGGTTGAACATGGTTGATTTTCATATTGAGACAATCTTTGTCATAATTTGACACTAGACCATGGTTGACATTGATTGTAAACCCCCAGGATTTATATTAAAACCTAGGATTAATTTTATAAACCATATGAATAATATTATCAACCAAAGAGACTAGGAAACACAAGGGATTATAAAACCAAGGGAATAATATTAAACCCAAGGGTTTAATATTATAAACCCAAGGTATATAAACCCCAAAATAAACATGGTTGACCATCGTTGGCCATGGCTGATTTTCATATTTACACAATCTTTGTCACAATGCAACATTGGACCATGGATGACCATGAATGATTTTCATATTGTGACAATATTTGCCACAATGTGATGTTGGACTATGGTTGACCATGGCTGATTATCGCAATGAGACAATATTTATCACAATGTGAAGTTGGACCATGGTTGACCATCGTTGTCATACTGTGATGTTCGACGAAGAGACAATCTTCGTCACATTGTGACCATGATTATTGGCAATGGTTGACCATGATTGACCATGGTTACAATAATTGACAATGATTGAACATAGTTGATTTTAATATTGAGAAAATCTTTGTCACAATGCAATGTTTATAAATATAAATATTAACAATAATACTAAAATTAATATAAATAAAGGATATTCAAACTAATTAATGTTTAATGTTATTAATGTTAATGACATTAATATTAATATTATAAAATTATTATTATTAATATTAGTAAATTAAAATAATAATAATAATAATAAATTAATTTTATTATTTATTATGGTTTAAAACTAAATGTTGCTAGTATTATTTATCAATATTGGATGTTAATATTATTTATAATAATAATGTTTAGATGATAACTTTTTGCGAGAGATCACAATCATATTTCTTCATGAAAGCTAATATTGTTAAGTAATACTAATATTAATAATGTTATTAATATTGTTATAAATAATTATCAATGATGTTAAATTTTATATCGATAAATATTCTTATTCTTTCTTATTATATTATTATTAAAAATTAATGTTAAAAATTAAAATTAAATTAATATTAATAAGTAATATAAAAATTTTATTAATGTTAATAAATAAATATTAAAATTTATAATTAATATTAGTTTTTGAATTGAGGCTTTTGTGATCCATATCAAGTTTTATGAGAAAACAAATTCTGCGTAAATCACATAATAATACATTTGTCGATGCGTTTTGCACAAAGGAGTATGGTTCATCGTCAGGAGAAGTTGAAGACTGAGATCATTGCTGCATGTTAAATAGGGAGAGAAAATATTACAACAACTAGGTTTGACTTGAAAATGGCTATATCGGACTAGACTGGAGCAGCGACTATATTTGACCATGAAATGGCTAGATTTTACTAACCAACTAGATTGGGCCAAAGGATGGGGAGAGGGACTAATATTATATTTGATAGAATTATTTAATTATAATGATATTATTAGATCAATAGTTATTCAATGCATTATTAATGTTTGATATCGATATATTTTTTAATGTTGTGAATGCCATTAATGTCAGAAATGATAAATTTATGAAATGCTACATATGAATATTATTTTAATACTTTTTTGTTGGTCTTTTTATTATTTAAGTAATATGTTAACCATATTCGTGTTAGAAAATAATAAATCTACGTAATATTAATAATAATAATTGAGTAAAATGTTAACATATTTATGTTTAATATGTTAATAATAATATTTAATAGATATAGGATTATTAATATTAGTATGGTATGGATTTATTATTATCCTTAATATAATTAAAATAATAATTTTCAAAATTTAACTATTATCTCATAAATTATATTATTATTATTATTATTTATTAATGGTTTGGGTAACTTATTAATATAAATTTATTAGTTAAGCTATCTAATGTAAACTTGAACTTTCTACTTAAATCTAAATTTTAGATCAATAGCTATCTATAACAGATAATCTAATGCAAACTATCTATAATACATCATTTTAATGAAATTAAGTTAGTTACGAAAAGGACCATCTAATAAATATAAGGACAAGAAGATCAGGGAGATTTCTGAAAGGACCAAAAATCAAAGAGGAACTAAGGAGAAAGAAAACAGGTTAACTAAAAACTTCACCACATGATAATTAGGGAAAGAGAAAGCAAATACATTCTTAGTTCATATCATTAATTGAGTGGGGTGAAAGAAATCAGGTGACTGAAAAAATTATTTGCTTTCTCTTTCCCTAATTATGAGGTAGTGAAGTTTTTAATTACCCTATTTTCTTTCTCCTTAATTTTGCTTTGATATTTTGGTCCTTTTAGAAATATCCCTCATTTTCTTTTCCTTATATTTATTAAATGGTAATTTTCTAAACTAACTTAATGGGTTAAAATTATCTATTATAGATAGCTATTGATCTAAAATTTAGATCGAAATAAAAATTTCAAATTTATATTAGATAGCTTAAGTAATAAATTTATATTACTAAGTTAGGCAAACCATTAATAATAATAATAAAGAATAATACTATTATTAAAACATTATTATAATATCAATAATAATATAATTTTATGAGTAATAATTAATTTTATAATATTTATTATTTAGTTATATTAATACATAGCCTTGCGTAGTATCAAGATTAAAATGTATGATGGTACTCTTAGAACGTTAACATAGCTAAGGCATATGCTTGAGCTTAGAAATAACTTAATATCTTTGGCAATGATAGATTCTATTGGTTATAAACGTACAGCACAAGGTGGATTTATGAAGGTGTCGAAAGGCATCTTGGTAGTCATGAAGGCTAAAATGTTTGGGAACCTTTATAAGGTTTAAGGAAGGACAAAAATATATGATGTAACAATAACATCTGAAGGAGCAAGTGACTCCAATCCTTTATGGTGTAAATGCTTGGGTCATATGAGTGCGAAAGGGATGAAGGCTTTTCTTGATCATAAGTTACTTCCAAGATTGAAATATCTGAATTAAGATTTCTATGATATTGTATTTATGGAAAGAAATCTAGTCAAAAATTTGAAACAAAAAAACATTTTAGTAAATGTATCCTTGATTACTTCCATTCAGATATTTGGGGACCATCTCCTAAATTATCTTTTAGAGGATATTCATATTTTGTAACATTTATAGACGATTACTCTAGAAAGGTATGTATCTATTTATTAAAAACAAAATCTTACATACTTGATGCTTTTAAGAAATATAGAGATTTGTTTGAAAATACCACTGGAAATACAACCAAATGTTAGAGAACTAACAATGGAATTGAGTTTACTTCAAAGGAATTCAAATATTAGTGCAACAAAACTAGGATCAGAAGACATAAGACCACAGATTATACTCGTCAACAAGATGGTGTTGTTGATCGCATGAATAGGACTCTTCTAGGGATAGAATGAAGTATGCCCAATAATGATAAGTTGTAGAAGGAATTGTATGATGAAGTAATTCTTATAGCATTCTATCTCGTAAATTGGCAACCATTAACTGCAATTAGTTGTAAGATTCTATAAGAAGTGTGGATAGGCCAACCTTGTGATTATTCAAATCTTAAAGTTTTTGGTTGTGATGCCTATGCTCTTAGACCAAAGAATTATCATTCTAAGTTAGATCCAAAGTAGAAAAGGCTAATCTTTGTTGGACATGGTGATGGATTTAATTGATATAAATGGCGGGATCCTAGTACCCACAAAATCATCATTAATAGAGATGTCATGTTTGATGAATCATCACTCATAAATTCAGATATAGATGGTGAAATGAAACAGGAAAAAGTACCACAAATTCAACAAGCTCAATCGGAAAATGAATCATCCTGAAGGGAGGAGGATCATGAATATGTTCATGAAGAAAATCCTACAAAATAAGATACAGATACAGAAATTTTTGAACAAACTGAGGACTTACCACAACAAATTCTACTGAGATGTACACAAATCAAATCTTTTCCTAAGAGGTATGATGATTTTTCTACATTTGTTGTTTGATTGGTAATGACAGAGAACCTAGTTATTATCATAAAGAAATGGAAGTATGTGGTAGTAATAAATAGAAAGTAGAAATGAAAGAGGAAATGGATTCCTTACAAAGAAATAAGACATGGGATCTAGTGGAACTTCCTAAGGATAACCAGGTTGTCGGTTGCAAGTAGGCTTACAAATTGAAGAAAAGTGTCATTGATACTGTCCAGGAGTACAAAGTAAGATTGGTTGCAAAAGGATATTCTCATAATGAAGGTGTTGATTTCCATGAGATTTTTTCAATTCAAGGTGCGTTAACATTAATTAGATTACTTGATCTAGATTTAGAGCAACTACATGTTAAAACAATATTCTTACATGGAGATTTGAATAAGGATATACATATATAGACCAACCATAACAGTTTGTTCAAAATCAAAAGAAGAGACTTGTTTTGGAAACTCAAGAAGTCATTGTATGGCTTGAAGTAGTCTCCCAGGCAGTGGCACACAAAAGTCAATTAACAATATGTTTTTCGAGACTTGAACCTAGTTATTCAAAAAATAAGCTATCCACGAAACCACTCAACTAATATCTCTAGAGTACAAGTATTTTTTTTATAAAAATAAATGTCATTCCTAAATGGTATGAAAATACTCATATTAATTGAAAGTTGTTTGAGCTAAAATCCATCCTTTATTAAAATTTAACTAATGATAATCATTCTTGTTAGAATAAATGAAACTTCTTAAATAATTAACTTTAACACTTCATTTATTTTTTTATTTTTTTATTCAGGCTTTTCGTGATCCATAATGAATTAAGCAAGTCCTTTGATAAAGAAACACATAAGAGAAATTTTTAGGCTTTGAACCATACAAATGTGGTTCATTAATTAGGCAATTGAAGAGGAAGACATGGCATATCTGCTCTTCTCTGGTCCTGATAATGGAACAACAGCTTGTTGTTTACGCAATGTCAACCCAAATTTATCTTACTATGAATTCTACCCAAAACTTTACTTAAATATAAATTTAATAATTAGTCTATATATATATATTATATATCTATATACTATATATATAATTAACAAAAAAATAGACTACATGGAGTTTTTCATTTTAGCTAATATTGCTTGGATTTAAGTTTCTGAAACTAACCCACCAATCTTTCCATATTCAAACTTGCCCCTTTTTTCTATATTTCACCAATCTTTCCATATTCAAACTTGCCCCTTTTTTCTATATAAACTGTTTCTTATTTTATTAATGTTTATTAAAACTAAATTAACTAAAAAATTAATTGTATTTTTCATATTAATTATCATTTTTATGGTTTGTTCTTCATTCTTAAATTGCTATATTTTAAATATAATTAAATTATATTAACCGCGATTTACAGGTTTATAATTTTAAGCCAATCTTGACAAATGAATTATTATAATAAACAATAAATCTTGGGGTCAATTAAGAGCATGATTAGTTAGAGGACACATACGTATTAATAGAAATTTAATGATATTTGGATAAATGGAGGAATATATTCTTTTTTATTATAAAATTAATAATTATTCTCTTAAAAAGTAGGTGGAAAATTACTTTTAACTTATATTTATATCTAATATATTATTTATTTTCGGTTTCACATATTCTTAGATTACTGTAATTTGCTGTTTTGAACTCTATCTATTATTAATGTATTATATATCTATAATTAATTATTATTTATAATAATATATTTTTATTTAAAAAAATATTATGTAATTTAAAAAAAATATTATTCAAAGTTTTGAAGATTTTGGTCCATGTCTTGTGAGGGAGGTGTGGTTCTTACAGTCGGTTAGATCCATTCCACAAGAACTTATGTATTGACTTTTTTTTTTTTTTTTTATTTATAATTACATCTATATAATTTTGATATCTACAAAGGGAATTTATTGTTCTTTTCTAATTAATTGATGACTATTTGTGTGTTCCTTTCAAAATCAAAATATAATATAACAAGATTCTTAATTATGGATATTTACCTATTTTTATCATGGATATTATTAACTTATAAATAAAATTTCTTATAATATCATAAAATAATATCATAATTTATCAATACCACTTCTTCAAAAACCATATCTGATTTCAAAATATAAATATTTTATTTTAATCAATTACGTTTGGCATAAAAAAAAGTCATAAACAATATACGCTGCATATTATATTTGTTTATTTTTTTTATTATAGAAATGTTATTGTCATACATTATAACATAATCATTATAAAATAATATTATTATTAATTCAAATATTCTTTATGAACGTTATCTAAACTTTCTAAATATATTTATTTTGTTTTCCCTCCGGCAAATATTTAACATATACGTAATGCTATAATATAGGATAAATACTATTTGTTGATAGTTATTAGTATGTGTTTATGAGTTGAAGGATCTTAACTCAACTTGTTTGGTGAGAAATTCATTTACACAACTATGTAGGCTCAAGTCCTCAGTCTCAAGTCTCTATCTGTGCGAGATGTGCGTGAGAAAAACATCTCGGGTTTTAAGTTACGTGTGAGATGTGTGAGAAACATTTAATGTTTTTAAGTTAGTTAATTTTATAGGTTGGGTTTTTTTATTTTCCAAATACAATGGTGTGAAATAGTTTGTAAAATAATTTAGGAGGATTGAAGATGGAACGAATATTTTTATATATTTTGTATTATGTACTTATATTTCATATAATTTTCAATTAATTTACTAAATTTTTTAACTCAACAAAATTATGGTAATATTTGACTTTCTTTCTTATTTTTTAGCATAGAAATAAAAGTCTAAAGAATCTTAATTAATCTCTAACATTATTAAGTTATGGTATAGACCTTAGTGGAATTTAATCATGATCATGATATATAAAAGGGAGAAAGTATTCTATAAAAATAAAAGTGGAAATATTTTATAAAAATAATATTAAAATTTTTTTTCAATACAAGGGAAAAATTATAATTTTTTTAATATTAAATTGCAAATGTTAGAAAATAATTATCTCACATAAATTTAAAATTATTCAACATATCTCTCATGTCGTTGTAAAGGTTAATGTCTTGTATCCAAAATGTGCATAAACTGATTAGATACATGCAAATATGGTCATAAATTCATTAGATTTCATTATATAAGACATTATAAGTGAAGTAGAAGAATCATAAGTTAAATAAAATCATCATGAAAATGCCACCTTAAGTAAAATTATTTTTGGTTAATGTCTTTGCATGCTTCAGGTTGCAAACACGGTGACATCACTATGCTCGTATTCTTCAGGTAAATTAACTATCCATGCTTCATTTCTTTTCTCGTCTAGTTCTAGCGCTAACAGTGTGTTTCCCCTTTGGTTTGAGGTGATCTCCATGTTCTGTGGCTCAATGGCCTGCATTTTCTTTGTGCAAATAAGTCTCCAGGTAGTGTATTTTCTTGTCCCTTTGCTCAAATTGTATTTCCCTTCATTCATTCTCTTCTATTCGCAGTTGACCTAACAGGTTTTGCCTATTCTGGTCTCGTAGGTCAGGGTTTGATCTTGGATGTGGTCGGTTTTGAACTCCTCGATTCTTACCTGGTAGGCTATGTCATTGTCTTCATCTTATGGTTAAAACTAGAGTCTATAGGTTTCGTTGGCTAAGTCACAAGACTTGTTCATTTGTTCTTCTGTGACCCGGGTTCACTTATCACAACCCTTGTTTGTAATTTGTTTCGCTGTAACTATAAAGTTGGATACAAAGGTTGACTATTCCAAATCCTTGACTAGGGTTTACTGGTTCATGAATTTTGTTTTCTTTTTACTTTGTCGAGCAAAGTAACTCTGTACTGCTATGTATAAACAAACATATATTTTTTTCTTATTCTGTTGGAAATTAAAAGAAAATTACGTTGAGATAGACTATCACTCGTTACCACTGTTTTACGTTTGTCCACTTGGTGCTCAAGCTCTTGTTTTCTTGTTCGGACTGTTGTTCTGCATTAGATTTTTCTGGCCAAGAGCTTTGTTCATTGTTTGCCAATTCTCATCTTTAGAAAACTTGTATACATTAGATTTGTCAATGCTTTGTTCTTTAAGAGAGAAAGTGAATGAAACTATATGCGTGCACCATATTTGTCGTTCTGATTTATTTAATGGTTAAGAAAAGAGGAAATATAGATACACAATACAAGATTGTTACAGATGGATGGATTCAAAAATAAACTTATTCTTTGTCTTTGATTACTATATGCAAAATGTTGAACCCCCTAGAATGATTTTCGATTTTACATTTATATCTTCTGTCCACAATTATTTGAACTGTGTGTACTTACTTTTTGAATTTCTATTCTATTAGTTTCACAATTGTTCATGTATTTGGTCCTTCCTGTACTGCAATATTTTACAATAGACATATTTATCTTTTTCCTCTAGAATGAAAGAACAGTTATTAAACTATTGTTTATTAAGGACAAACAGAATAGGGACCCTAACCGACTAAACTGTCCCTAACTAATACTGAGATTAAAAAGAAAACAAAGTCCTACATCCTACTTTGAAAAACTAAACATAAAGAAACCAATTCGCTAATAAAACTTTCCATATTGGAAGAGACCAAACCTAGTCATGGTGCCTTAGCTGGATGCTCCTGGGGTAAAAAGAAATCTTGACTCTGGTCCATGAGCTTCTGGACTGAAGAACCTTCCTGCTCTATTTTCCTGGCATCAAGCCATGAACTCTCCTCAATAGGACGGTTCTTCCACTTTACCATATATTGCAGATACTCCTTCCGCTGAGTTTGTTTGGCCACCTGAGTGTCGAGTATTCTCTCGATCTCGGGAAGCTGAACGTAAGGAATTTGTCTCATCCAAGATTCACTTCCATCTTGGGTGTCCCGTGTAAGCCATGTGGTACTCTTTTCCTCTGAACCAATAGTGTATGGATACAGGTCTGCCACATTAAATATGGGAGAAATGCCTATCCCTAGTGGCAACTGTATCTCATAGGAATTCGCTGAAAATTTCCAGAGAACTTTGTAGGGACCTATATTCTTGTACTTCAGCTTGTTGTATGCATCTCTAGGAAAGTGTTTCTTGTGCAGAGGTGCGAGGACTTCATCTCCCACATTAAACTGCACTTCCCTCCAGTGTGCTTTTCCCAAATAATATTCTCTCTCATCGAGGAGTCACAAATGCATAGTTGTCCTCCTCTAAAGAGTAGCTTCTGCTGCAAGTTATAGTCCAACCATGGATTATTATCTCTCACCAAGTGGTTCTAACATGCCTCGTATGCCTCCTTAAAATCTGTGTCAGTCTGATATATCTTTCAAGTGCTCAAAACCCAACACTTGTATAGTACTCTATTGCAAGAGTAAGGTCCTCCTACTCAATGCATTTTCCACCTTCTTGGCCTACTCGCTGATGTGTTTCAACACAAAGGTGAAACTCTACAAATGTTCAACCCACTTAGCATGTTTGTGATTCATTTTGTGCTGTTGCATCACATACTACAGTGCAAAATTATCCAAAAATAAAACAAATTCATTCCCCAACAAATAGTGTCTCCAATGCTTAAGTGCTTAGACGACAAAATATAATTCCTTGTCTTAGGATGAATATTTCTGCCTACTTTCATTCAACTTCTCACTGAAAAATGCAACAGATTTATCCTCCTAGCTAAGTACAGCTCGAATAGTTGTACTACTAACATCACAATGAACCTAAAAAGGCTTTTTAAAATCTGGAAATCTGAGGATAGATCCCTCTCTGATCTTCTTCTTTAGTAGCTAAAAACTCCTCTCTATTGCATCAGTCCATCGAAACGGTTGACTAGCCTTTTTGATAGTGTCCAACATAGGTTCGCAGATTTCACTAAAATTTCTTATAAACTTTTGGTAAAAGCTCGCTAGCCCATGAAAAGTATGTACCTCAAATAATATTTTCGGGATAGCCAATTGACTATCGCTGCAATCTTCTCTAGATCCATCTTTAGCTCATTTTCTGCTATTACGAAGCCCAAATAAACCAACTCTTTTGCCAGAGATGTACACTTTTTCAGATTTATCAACAGTTTATTCTGCTGCAAGTTTTCCAGCACTTTTCGAACATGTCAAAAGTGTTCCTCCCTTGTCTTACTGAAAATTAATATGTTGTCTAGGTACACTATCACAAACTTCTTACTGTATTTTTTTTCCATTTCATACATTAACCGCATAAAGGCACTGGGTGCATTGCTCAGTCCGAATGGCACAACCAAGCACTCATACAGTCCCTCATTAGTCGTGAAGGATGTCTTCCACTCATCCCCCTCTCGAATTCGAATATGATGATACCCACTTTATAAATCGATCTTAGAAATATATGTTGCCTCGCTTAGGAAATCCATCATGTTGTCCATCCATGGCAGTGGAAATCTGTACCGGATGGTGATCTTGTTGATGGCCCTCGAGTCTGTGCACATTTTCCATTCTCCTCCTTTCCTAGGAGTGAGAACTGTTGGAACTGCACAAGGGCTCAAACTCTCCCTTATCAATCCTTTGCCTAGCAGTTCCTCCACCTACTTTCTGATCTCCTCATTATCTTTGGGGCTCTTCTGATATGCTGCCTTATTTTGAAAACTCGCTCTGGGTATAAAGTCAATATGATGACTTATGCTTCTTTTCGAGGGTATTTTATCTGGCAAATCATCCACCACTACATCAGTAAACTCCTGCAACATTTGCTAAATTTTTGTGGGCAAATTTGACACCTCTGTGTGTAGCAGTACCATCTTTCTCTTCTTACAACAACATAGCTTACCTTGTTGTCCTCAACTTGTTACAAAAATTGTTTCCCAATCATTAACAATGCTCTTGTCTCACATGTCCCCATTGTCTCTTCATCTTTGATGGGCACAAGCGTATGGTTGATCCCATCTTTAACAAATTTGTAATAGTTTGCCTTTCCATCATGTACCACCTTCCTGTCATACTACCATGGCCTACCTGGCAGTATGTGACATACATCCATTAGCATTATGTCACAAATAACTTTATCCTTATATCTGCCAATATAAAACTCCACTTCGTAATGCTCATCTACCAACAAATGGTGGCCTTTTTGCAACCATGAAACTTTGTAAGGGGTGGTATGTTTTAATCGCTTCAACCCCAACTTTTCCACCATCTTTGTGGCTACCAAATTATTTGTACTTCCACTGTCAATAATCATCTTACAGCACTTACCGTGTGACTTACAAACCATTCGAAATAAACCTTTCCACTGAGTTTGTTCAGTTATTTCTTTGGTTGGTTTCAGCAACACCTTATTCAAAAATAAGGCTTTTCCTATTTCTAGAGCATTTTCAGCTTCTTGGGGACGTGCCTCTGCTTCCTCTGGTTGTGCAACATACGCACCCCTCTATCCAGCTTGGTCTACCTCAGGACACTTAAACGATCTATCTCCCCACTTGTGACACCTATAACATTGATAACCAGCTCCTGTACCTCAGACATTTCCCCTGCCTCACTGATATGGCCTACCATCTCTCATGTTGTCACCTCTTTCTATTGTTCTGGAAGCTTTAGAATGACTTCCTTCTTCATTACTACTAGCAGTTCGTCCTCTGCCATAAGATTGTCCTCTTCCTCTGCCAGTTCCCCGTCCTCTCCTGGCATTTTGTTTTCTAGAAATTTTCTCTTCTTCTTTCATAGCACTCTGATATGCTTCTTTAATGTTTTTTAGAGAAATAATACTAATTTCATCTAAAATTTCTAGCCTTAAACCGTTTACATATGTGGTTGTCTTCTTCGGGGTGTCCTCTGTATAACCAATCCTTATGTTCACTCGGTAAAACTCCTCAGTGTACTCCCTTACTGTCATCCCTTTGTGCTTTAGATTCTACACTTTCCTGTGTAGTGTAATCTAGTAATCCTTCGGCAGAGATCTGCCTTTCAACTTCGCCACAATCCTGGACCATTTCTTGATCGACAACTTGTTCAATCTCTTTCTCTCTGTTTGGACACTGTCCCACCATAGGGTTGCGTGTCCCTTCAACTTTGTCACAACGAACTTAACTCTGCGGTATTCACTGACCTCCTCACACTTGAAATACTTATCAAGCTCACTGATCTAGTCCAACAGAACCTTTATGGACAAACTGTCGTCATAATTTGGGAGTTCTGGTTTGGGTTTGTTGCTTGCTAATAAGACCGACCTCAACAGTATCATTTTTGGTCCTTCTCCATCTGATCCATCTGTTGTCACTACAGCTTCCTCTTCGCTTTCATCACCTACCTTTGGATCCCTTCTTCTCCCTGCTTCAACTGCCTCCAAACGGGAAGTAAGGATCCTAATCTCCTATGTCAATCCTTCCTTTTCTATTCTTCGATCACGTCTTGCACGACCTTGTCTACCTACCTCCATTTCTCAAGGCGACTTTAAATTATGCTCTAGTACCACTATGATGGGACCAACCCACACTCCAATTTACGACCTTATCTAACTTTTGTCTAACGCTGATTAACAATTTGTGTTTGACTTGCGATTAGGAATTAACCACACATTAATCACAAGATATTTTTCCAATGGTGGTTGGATCATTATGAGAAGGATTTATTGCGACAACTGATCTGTACCTACCTCAGTCCTCCTTTCCCGCTTGTTCAACTTGGCAAAACCCATGGCATTTTGGTATTTTTTCATTTCGGATTTTCGTTCTGCATGGTGAACTCAATGAGGGTTTGTTCTAGAAATGGCTTTCTGTGCTGTCTGCAAATGGAAATGAGCCACAAGCTTTGCTTGTGCTAGAGGTGGCTATGTTCTTTGCTAGCGCGGCTCTATCAGGTGTTATGAAGGTTTGTCTGTTTGACTTCCGGGCACAGAATATTGGCTTGTTTTCTCGAGCAAGAAAATGACCGTTGGTTGGTCTTGTCTGGTCTCTCAATTGTTTATGTTCTACTATTTCTTTGTTTTACTACGGTTCTGTTGCTAATTTTTGGTTAATGTCTCCACATGCTTCAGGTTGCAGACACAATGACCTCACTCTGCTCATATTCTTCAACTAAATTAACTATCCATGCTTCATTTATTTTGTTGTCCAGTTCCAGCGCTAACAGTGTGTTGCCCCTTTGGTCTCAGGTGGTCTCCATGCTCTGTGGCTCAATGTCCTGCATTTTCTTTGTGCAAATAAGTCTCCAAGTAGTCGTTTTTTTTCTCCCTTTGCTTAAATTGTATTTATCTTCGTTCGTTCTCTTCTATTCGCAGTTGACCTAATATGTTTTGCCTATTCTGGTCTCACAAGTCAGGGTTTGATCTTGGACGTGGTCATTTTTGAACTCCTCGGTTCCTACCCAGTAAGCTCTGTCACTGTCTTCATCTTATGGTTAAAACTAGAGTCTATAGGTTTCGTTGGCCGAGTCACAACACTTGTTTGTTTATTCTTCTTTGATGTCGCTATGCGACCTGGGTTCACTTGTCACAACCCTTGTTTGTAAATGTTTCGTTGTAACTATAAAGTTGGATACAAAGGTTGATTGTTCCAAACCCTTGACTAGGGTTTATTTGTTCGTGGATTTTGTTTTCTTTTTACTCTGCCTGGCAAAGTAACTCTTGACTACTATGTATAAACAAACATATATATTTTTTTTCTTATTCCATTGGAAATGAAAAGAAAATTACGTTGAGATAGACTATCACTGGTTACCTCTATTTGGGGTTTGTCCACTCGGTGCTTAGGCTCTTGTTTTCTTGTCAGGACTGTTGTGCTACATTAGATTCTTCCGGCCACAAGCTTTGTTTACTGTTTACCAATTCTCGTCTTTAGAAAACTTGTATACATTTGATTTGTCAGTGCTCTATTCCTTAAAAGAGGAAATGAATGAAACTGTATGTGTGCACCATATTTGTCGTTCTGATTTATTTAATGGTTAAGAAAAATGAAAATATAGATACACAGTACAAGATTGTTATAGATGGACGGATTTGAAAATAAACTTATTCTATGTCTTTGATTACTGTATGCAAAATGCTGAACCCCCTAGAATGATTTTCGATTTTACATTTACATCTTTTGTCCACTGTTATCTGAATTGTCTCTAGTTAACTTTTTCAGTTGTTATTCTATTAGTTACACAACTGCTCATATATTCGGTCTGGCCTATACTGTAAGATATTACATTAGACATATTTGTTTTTTTCTTCTAAAATGAAAGAACAGTTATTAAACTATTGT
Organism: Pinus taeda; assembly: GCA_000404065.3. Classification (NCBI taxonomy): domain Eukaryota; kingdom Viridiplantae; phylum Streptophyta; class Pinopsida; order Pinales; family Pinaceae; genus Pinus; species Pinus taeda. The sequence goes on from APFE030004203.1 coordinate 27,441, forward strand.
TTATTAAGGACAAACAAAATAGTGACCCTAACCGACTAAATTGTCCCTAACTAATACTGAGATTAAAAAGAAAACAAAGTCCTACATCCTATTTTGACAAGCTGAACATAAAGAAACCAATTCGCTAATAAAACTTTCCACTTTGGCAGAGACCAAGACCCGGTGATGGTGCCCTAGCTGGACGCTCATGCATTACTGAAACATAGTGGGTGAGCCCATCAAAGATAACTCTAGATTACTTTGTTAAGTAACATTTGTCTATTATTATATTATGGTTGCTCTATTAAGTTTTTCCTTAATAAAAACTATAACTCTGAATATATAAATAAATAATTTTTTACATTTATTTATTTATTTATTTATTTTATATTTATTATATATATAAAACTAAATGAAATGATATAATAAAAACTTCTACAACATAATATCTCAATAACAATGCAATAATATGTAAATAACTTAATAAAGTATTTTTAGAATTCGATGTCCACAGCTTAATAAAATATTATAAAAATTCAATATCTACAACTTAATAAATTATTTTAAAATAAATTTAAACTCTTACGAAACTTCAGAATTTCCTTGTTGAAACTATTTGTATATATTATTTTTCATTAACCTAAGCCATGATTACAAAAAAAATTTAAACAATGAAAACAAAATTTCATGCTTAATAACGAGAAAGCAATGGCTGTTTACATGTTAATCAAAACACGAAACAAAGATCCGGATGGACAATGATCTATCTGCTTTTAGATTGATGTGTTAACTTTACTTATACACATGATTGGAGTAAATATAGTATGCATTTCTTCTATCGTATTCAAATTGAGTTAATAACAGAATAATTATTTTAAAAATATTACATTCTAGCTTTCCCATAAGTAGAAGTAACTATTCACCATTTTACTGAGCACATGATTTTCAAAAACTATTTTTAATTTTCAAAAACTATTTAAAAATATTATGTGGTTCCTGTTCACATTGCAAAGAAAGGAAATCCGGGCTATCCGTTTTATTTTGTTAAAAAAATTCATCCATGACTAATTAGTCATTAATAAGTGAATTGTAGATTTCAGCAAAACAGATTTGAGAGCCAGGTGAGTGACGATGGCTTGCTAAACAAAATTTGGACACTAAAAATACGTCAACCGGAAGCTATGAGAAGGATATAGCCAATGAACGTAAAATAAAAGAAACAAAATCCGTAATAAATAATATATGATAGTATCATATATCATACATGTCCCAAAAGAGTCCAATTAGTTAAGAAACACTCATTCCACTCTATTTATGCATTTTGCCTCTTCATGCACTATTTTCTCTTTAGTGGGGTCTAGTGGAGTTTTAAATAAAAATGCATCGCTCCCCACTTCAAACTGTAGTCACACTTCATTTATTGGTGTGTTTTGTGTTTTTATTTTTACTTGTGTTTTTATTTATTTTTGGGAATAGTTGGATTTTTAAATAGGAAAAAAAGTTGTTTTTTTTTTTTTTATTTTTTTTTTATTTTTTTTTTTTATTATGGAGCATTTATATTATGGATAGTGTTTCTTTCTTTACAAATTGTTTCGAAAGTATAAGGTATAGTAATGATCCAAGTGGATATTGGTGGCTATTTATCTCTTCAATTTTTTCAATAGTCTTTTATCTTTTGGAATTTTTTCTATCATTTTGATTTCTAGAGTTTTAAGACCAGTTTTAGGTAATAAATATTGATTTTTTGAAAAATTGTTGTGTTGAGAGTTTTGATGGCATGGCCGTGACCCAATCAGAAGCTATATGTCTTGAAGAGTTCTCCCATTAAGATGTTGTGCACCTAAAAAATGTATTGTATGCAAAAGTCACACCCCTCAAAATTCGATGCGCCCACTAACCTCCTCAGGACCTGCAAATCTTTCTATGCTTAATTTTCTAGGATTATGTTTCCAGACCTCTAGGGTTCTTTATTTACGTTGAAAGGTCATTACTTTTTCCCCTCATAATAGGTTTTGTATATGTGCATAGCCGCAATCTCTCTCTGTTGAGAGATAACTAACAACATTGTAGCCAATTTGTGTCATAGAATATTATACTAGTAGTTGCCCCAATTGTAGCAAAGGAAATGCTGTAAGGCAATATCATATAGCGCTAATTAATGTTTTTTTTGAAAAAAGGAAAGGACCATGCGACAATGAAATCTTAAGGTAATACTTACTCTTTGAGCTTTACAAATGATGAGGCTTATGTTGAAGTTAAATACACATGAAGTTTTTTATCTTGGGAATATGTTGTTCTATGTTATATTTTCTTTAGGCACTCTTGTTGCCAGCCTAAAGAATCTTAAGATTGTACTATAATGAACCTAACTTTTGTGCAAATCCTATTTCCATATTGATGAGGGTTTTATATGGATGTTGTTAACAATTTTATGCTTATTTTATTTCATATTTAGTGAGAATTCTTTTTTCTTTGTGGGTTCTTGACCTATTAAAGACTGTTTACTAAGTTTTTTACATTGTATTTTTTAGTGTCTTAGAAGGAAGTGATTTATATTTCAGTGGTTAATTTGAAGTTGATAGCTTTTTTTCTTTGTGCAGATATTAAAAAATATATGGAGAGGTTACTTTTATCACTTCAAGGGTTGTAAAAAGAAGGTTATTGAGAAAATAAATTTTGTTCATTGTGTTACATGGAGAGATGACTTTTATCACTTCAAGGGTAGTAAAAAGAAGGTTATTGAGAAAATAGATTTTGTTCTTTGTGCATATAGTAAAAAATATATGGAGAGGCGACTTTTATCACTTCAAGGGTAGTAAAAACAAGGTTATTGAGAAAAGAACTCCAGTGCTAAGAGAGATTTGGTAGCAACTGTGGAATTGGTGAACATGTCTTGCTTTCTGGTGTTAGCTATTAGGCATAGCTTTTGCATTTAGCTTATAGTTCATTAACCATAATATTGCCAACATTTGTAGAGAAAATTATAATAGGGTATCACACTTTTTTGTAGCAACTAAGGAATTTGTGAACATGTCTTGCTTTGTGGTGTTGGCTATTGCGCATACCTTTCTTGATCTTGTATAGAAGAACGTAAATTTGCATTTAGCTTATACCGCATTAACCATGATATTGCCAATATTTGTAGAGAGAATTATAATAAATATCACACTTTTAGTATCAGATCTAAATGCTTCTATATGGAATAGTTGTGTCTTTCATCAGCAAGAACTTTCATTAGTAAAAAAAAGTCTATTGAGAAAACAAATCCATCACTGAGAGAGATTTGGTCGCAGTTGTCGAAATGGAAAACATGTCTTTCTCTATGGTGTTGGATATTGAGAATATCTTTCTTGATCTTGTATAGAAGACTATAACTTTTCATTTAGCTTATACTACATTAACCATAAAATTTCCAACATTTAGGGCACACTTGACATTGCATTTGTAGAGAAAATTAGAACAAAGTATCACACTTTTCTTGTCATATTTAAATGCTCCTATATGCAATACCTACCTTGTGCATCATAGTTTAAATTTATGCAAGGAGGAGGAGTGTCAAGGTGCAATACATAATAAGAAGAGGGGAAGTCGGGATTGAGCAATATATGAAGAATCATGTTTGGGAGTTGAGATTCATGTCAGAACACGCTTATTTATGAATCACACATGCTTTGATAATAAGTTGGTTTAATCTCTAAGGTGATTTAGAATAGCAAAATTGAAGTGAGCTATATGCCCCCTATTTGAGATAATAGCATTAATTGGAAAGACGTGACCTAGAAAAGTCCTATGTTGGTGTACTTTCTTGATAGTTGAAATTATCTTTATGTCTAACCTTATAATCCCTATACCATGTCCATTAGGCTTAGGGATATGTTAGTTTTATTATTGTAGTTGAAGCTCATAAGCATAGCATAAGCATAAACCTATTGTTAAAATTGTTTAATAAATGCTTTTTAAATATACCATAGTTAAGTCTTATCATAATATCTATAACAACTGCACATACATTATCAGATTATATTTGGGTTTGAAATATTTATTATGTGATGGACATAAACTTCCCCATAGATATTAAGTACATTGCAAGTGATGACATAGACTCTTCATGAAACTCGGACATGAATTGGGGCAAGATTAGCCAAAGCACAATTGTTGAATGATTTGGTTGTGTTAGTTGTGGTAAAATGGGGATCCAAAATGGAAGAGGTTAGTCAAAGTTAGTGATTAATTAATTTAGTTAACGAATTTGGAAAACCATAATGTGATACAAGTCTGTAAAGGAAAAGGAAAGCAAAAGTGGAATGAGTAACACAAGTTGGTGCAACCATGTGCACCTGACTAATTAATTTAGTTAACACATTTAGAAAATCATCTATAGAACCAATAATTAAAAAGTTGTCCTAAAATGATAATTCCAACTAAAAAATAGGCTAGTTTATTAAAATATATAATACATAATATTAAATATAAAACAAATAAGTTTTCAAACTTCAGTGCAACTTATATGATTATGTAACTTATAGGATTATGGTGAGTTATATACACCATCAAATAATAAAATTCTCCATGGTTTCGAATGCTTCGTCTGGTCCTCAAAAATTGCCTCTATTATGTGGGGGATATTGAGTTTGAACAGTATTTTCTAAAAGAAAATGAGGCGCTTGTGATAAGAATGAGGATTTAGAATGCATGACATCTTGTTACTCCATGAATGTGAAATTTCACTACGAGAAATTTCTGAAAGGTGGGAAAAAAAGGAGGATGACTATGATGTTTCTCTGTTGCTCGAGGACACAGTAAGCTCTCCTTTCCACAGGTATATCTTATGTTTTCCATATATTTGTTTGCATCATGAAACATAAAAATAATGTTGAGATATTATTCAAAAGGACAACATTAATTTTAGAGATAATAGGTGGAGTGGTGGCATGGATTGTTATCATTTTTTTTTACTTAAATTGTTGTCATCTTGTTTTTATCTAGTTTAGATTCTCGAAGTTATAAAATATTTTCTAGATGAAAGTGTCTTGTAATATTGATTATATAACCAGATTAATTATATAATCAAATTGCCTCCTCAATTCTAAATTATCTCCCTGATTCCTTGGTAGCAAGAGCATGAAGGTGTTGTTTCCCTTTTTTTTTTTAATTCAGAGAAAATAGACAATACAAACATATATTTGTAGTAGACAATGATTTTAGTATATGTTGAAACTCAATCCAAATATATATGAATATAACATAATAAAATAGACAATACAAACAGATCTCTGTAGTAAACAATGATTTTAGTATATTTTGAAAATAAATCCAAATATATATGGATATAAGATAAAAAGGGTTTAAAATACTTTGTCAAGATGCCATGCACTTCCTTGGCATTAGAAGGATATACACTTTGCTGGAATAATCACAATAATGTATTTCCTCTAAAGTAACTTTCTTGGAATAATCTCAGTAACGTATTTCCTCTGAAGTCAGTGTACTTGTTTTTTTGGGTTAGCTCATAATATACTCTAGTCTCATTTAATTTAGGCCACCAACCTAATATATACATAGTTTAATGTAGCAGGGTGGCTTTCTGGAAAGCGAAGTGAATATGGAACATGTTGACACCTAATCCTTTTTATTGGGTAAATAGATGTAAATAAATAAATAAGAAATATGAACAGTCATCGGGAGATGAATTGAACAGTCTCTCCCTCATGTATATAACGAAGACCTACCTGATGGAATAGAACACACAAATCATTTTTGCCTTATGGAGTTACTGCCTAGCCTGACATGGTATCAGAGCCAACTCCTTTTTTTAGCATTTATGCCCTTTGTAACTCCCTATTCTGTTTCTCTGCTCCTCTCCTCTCCATTCGAAATAGTCTTCCATACAAAGCGTTGTCTCTCCATTCAAAAACGCTTCCTGTTCATAAATGTTGGTAGCCTGCTCCACACAGTCACCAGAACGTTGTTGTCACAGTCACCAGAACGTTGCTCCACGCAGGTTATCCGGTTCCTCTGCTGAATATTCCTGTCGACCACAATTTCTTTCTTTTCCTCATTTCCAATATCTAGTGTTCCCTTCAAATACTGCATGACTCATTGAAAGCCATATGATAGCCGCAATCCTTTTATAAATGGTCGTCGTGTGCTGGTGTTCCTTTCTTTCTTGAAGGTCGTTCTGAGAGTGAAGTGGGTATGTTGTACAATATTCTATATATATTGCAGCCAAACATATTCGATATATATTGTGCGTTTAATATTTTTAAAGGGTCCATATGGTAGTTGCAATCTTCCACCTTTTTCTATTTCCTTTTCATGTAAAACAATTCAAGAACGTTGCAGAAAAATGATGAGGACGAAATTTGAAAATTTTCTGAGAACTCATAGCTAATCTATATTTTATATTTTCATTAAAGATAAAGGTTGTACATGGAGAAAATGCCCTTTTGATATGTACAAGAAAATTACCACCAGAAGTACAATTTTATTGTATATTGGTAGAAGTATTTTTTCTATTAGAAGAAGTTTTTTTACAGAATGCATTCAATCATATCCATGGTGGGAATAGTTCTCATTGGAAAGGAGAACTATCTTGAATGGTCCCCGATGTTAAAACACACACTCATTTTCAATGAGTTGTGGAAAGGAGTGTGTGTTGGAGACGGGGAAAATGAACCAGTACAACCTACCTCAGACAAATAACTCGTCATTTGGGAAAACAAGAACAAGAAAGCTTATGCATTAATCATAGAATCTATAAATGAAGATGTGAGTCACCATATTTAGTCATATTCAATTGCCTTTGAAGCCTTACAAAAGATGAAAGAACTCTATGACTCACATTTTGCACTTGAAGTTGTTCAACTCATGATTAAACTCTTCACGCTTGAACTAAAAGATAATGATTCTCTTGCTCTTGCATCTGAAGTAAAGTCTATAATGCATGATATCAAATCCACTAAGGTTGAATTGGATATTCCTCTTATCACTTTTCTCAAGGAAATTTATCCTACTTACTCCAATTATCTTGAGTCATTGCAAGCAAATGGAAATCTCAAAGATATAACCTTTGACTCTCTTGTGAAAAAGTTTGCTAAAAGAGAGAGAGATTTTGGAAAGAAGATAGTCCCCGAATCTTCTTAAGAGGTTTTGTGCCTTGATAATAAAGGAAAGCATCCTGCTCAAGATTCTACAATAGGAAGAGGTGGTCGAAGAGGAAGAGAAAGATATTTCAGAGGCAGGGGGGAAGACATTCTCAAGGAGAAAAGGTAGATTTGCACTGCATACACTGCAAAAGAAATGGATCACGTGATGCCTCTACATGGAAGCTACCATGGGAAAAAATTTAGCAGAAAAGAAGCAAACATAAAGGCAAAACTAATGATATAGACAAAGGTAAAGAACCTGAATCTGCTCACTATGTTGTGGCACAATGTAACATTGGAGTAAATAAAGATTTATTTAATGCTTCACTTGCTTCTTGGAAAAATGATTGGTTGCTCGGTTCAGGAGCAACCTGCCACATGACTCATAGAAAATATTTTTTTGAATATTTCACTAATAATGTTGATGGAGCAGTGTACGTTGCAGACCAATAAAAAATCAAGCCATCAGGGCTTGGCACAATCAGGCTTCAACTGCCTGGTCTTCCAGACTTTCTTCTGAATCATGTTCTATATCTCCCATAGTGCAAGAGAAACTTGTTGTCCTTGGTCCACATCCGCCAGCAAGGTCGCTCCATTCATATGTTTGATGGCAAGCTTGAGGTAAGAAAAGCATCTGACCACTCACTTGTCATGAGGGGAATAGAAGAAGAAAGGCTTCTCAAGTTGCATGGAACCTCTGTTCATGCACAACATTTCTCATTAAATTCTCATCATGAATAAGGTACACTTTCATCAAGTTTATTATGGCATGCTAGATTTGGACATTTGAACTATGACGGTCTCCGATTGTTGAAGAAAAATGGTGTTGCTGGTTTGCCTACAATTCCTAGGAAACTTAAGCAATGTGATGCTTGCATTCTAGGAAAGCATAGCAAACAATCTTTTCATGATTCACATTCAACAGGATATAGAAAACTTGAACTCATTCATTCAGATTTATGTGGCCCAATGCCTGTTCCTTCTACAAATGGAAATAAATATATGATGACATATATTGATTACTACACCAGAATGCTTTGGGTTTATTTACTGAAGAACAAATTTGAGGCTTTTCAAACATTCAAGAATTTTCATCAATGGATTGAAAATGATGCACAATCTCATATTAGGTCTATTCGCACTGATAATGGAAAAGAATACACATCAAATGAATTTGAAAACTATCTTCACCAACATGGGATCAAACATCAAACAATTGTGCCTTATAATCCCCAACAGAACG
>APFE030004203.1:55812-116434 GCA_000404065.3 Pinus taeda
AGTGGAGCCACTGTTAGCTCCTGCTGCAGCAGGTATTCATTTTTCATGATTGGCATTTCACAGGCCAAATATGTCGTACTTGGCTTGCTGCAATGCTCCATATTTGCTCAAACAGTCTCCAAATGAAGAAGGCTACTTCAAGTTCATTCAATTGCCTTCAAATTTTGTAAAGTTATCCCGGTATCGCTACTTTTAGTTAAAGGGAGGTCCAAACGGTTTAATCTTGGTCTCCCTAGGTTTAAATTTCATGTTTTAGAATATAGAGATTGTAAATCTGTCCAAACAGTTTAATCTTGGCAGATTCTTAGATAGGTAGAGAAACGGAAGAGCCTAACAGCTTAATCTGGGCTCCGGAAGAAATAAGGGTAGTATGTAGATAGGAAAGCATCAAAAGAAAAATGTATGACGGGTTTGCAAGTCTAAGTGCAGCCCCAAGCAAAAGAAGAAAAAATGCTAGGCAAGTAGGATGGGTAGGTAGTTCTAAGGCTGTTGAATTGCTGACCAGTTCCAAGTTTTCAGGTATCATATCAGGCAGAATATAATCAGCAAAGATTTGTAAGCAAAAAGGCTCAAATGAGGTATAACTGACTCCCCTTCTCTGTTTTCCCCAATCATTAACTAACATCACCAAAAGAGGTCAAGATCTTCTTGACACCTCTTAAGTTCCATCATCTTCATAACTCCAGCTTGAGTAAAGATCCGCTTTAATCAAAGTTGTTCCATATCTTCTCACGAAGTATGGTCCTTCCCCCTTGCAACAGCCTAAGCTCTCCCAAACTTAGCGCTGCCTTACCATCTCCATATTTACCACTAACATTATTATTTAGCTCCCTATTCTTCCCGTCCCCTTATTAATATTAAGTAAAATCCCCCTATGTAATATCCTTCCCCCTGGTTGAAAAATAACCATAACAACTCCCGGGAATTGTTCAGTTTATCATAAACTAAGCAAGGACCCTGACCTCCAAAACCGCCTTCCAGATACTATGGACTCCTTCCAAAGTATAAAGTTACCCCGAGGTAATTGAACCCCTTCCGAAATCTCAAAATCCCTTCACACCCACTTACTTAATTTTTCTCCTCAAAACCGTTTTCGCGTCGCAACCTCGCACTCTCATATTCATGCGAAACATCGCCCATCCGTCCCCCGCCGATGCGATATTGTGATATCGGCGATCAGCGAACACTAACGCCGAGTGTCCAATCCATTCACCTCTCCGTCTCCGCCGATGTGATATCGCGATATCGCATATCGGCAGTCGCAAGCGCCAAATGTCCAACCCAATGATCCCCCTCTTTCCCCGCCGACGTGATATCGTGATATCGCATCGGAATCTCTTCACCACAGTACATCCAGTATCTCACCATGTCGCGCTGTACCAGGGACCCACATTTGACGTCATCCACCGTACAGCCGACGCCATGCTTACATCGGCAGCCAGAAAAGTCGAAAAAACTTCGCGCAGGGAGAAAAAAAATGCACTTCGGAGGTCCAAATCAAGAAACGGAGGCAGTTTCCGATGTGCCAATAGTCCAAGGCGCTATTCGTGCATCGATACGAGAAATAGGCCATTTCGAGGAATCTTCAGGGAATCTTCTGATTTCCAAGCCCACTACGCGCCGAAAGAGCCCGAAAAATCGCCCAATCGTGCCAAAGGATCCGTTTGAAGACAGCAGTAGATCAGTCACAGAATTTAATGTGTATCAGATCAAATCAGCATGCCTCAAGTGTGTCAAAGAGTATCAGTCGACGGCGGAAACCATAAATGTAGCGGAAAAGTGTATCAAAGAATATCTTGAGCAGCGGCCCAAAGCAAGAGAAAATTGAATATCTTCCAGCAGATTCACAGAAGGAGAGCGAAACTACTTAAAGCTCTCAAATCATAATAATTGCACATTCAATTCGCACCAAAGCTGAACTACAGCCCCGAAGCACATTCACCCCAGCAGCACCGCATCTGGTCCCCAAGGGCCACCTCGTCATTTGTTCCGATCCAGCTGCCCCCAGCGCAGCCAAAAAGATTTACTTGCATTTAATTCCAGCAGCATTTAGATTTTTGAAGAGTTCTAAGCAGACCTGTCAAGGTCACTTGTAATGATGTCTTTCCGATATTTTGTTTATAAATACCACCCTGAGCAATGTTGTGAGGGGTTGGTTGGTTGGTAGTAGTTGTTGGCCAGTTTTCTTTCCAGCATTTTCTCTGAGCAAAGACTCGCACTGTAACTGTCATATTTTTCCATAATCAAAGATTGCTGAAAGCATGGATTGCGAAACAACTTGATGTTTTCTCTTGGCCAAGGAATGATTACGGAATTCCTGTGCCTCTGCATGATCCAATAAGTGTTTTTCTTCCCTGTTTATTTTATGTTTTTACCACCTTTCCGCCTTTCTAATAGCAGGAAAAAAGAATAGCTTAAGATTTGTTTCATTACACCTTAAGTTCAATTTCTGCATTTTTCGATGTTTTCTTCAGAAATAGTTATGAGCATGTACTCTTAAATGATCTTGTTTACCTTGTTTCTTTCACGTATGAGTGCATGTCTTAGGAATTCTTAACTGCTCCGGGATCCCACTCATCCACTTCTCCTCTTTGTCAGCATGATGAAATGATTCTCTTTTGCCTTTCATCCCTGATGTTCATTCCGTACTTTCAACAGACCGAGTATTGTATCATGTGTGGCTATCCCGCTCCGTATCCCCTTGTGACCAAGAAAACACTCGCATGCCTCAATCTGTGACTCCATGCCCAATGGTTCGAAACTTATAAAACTTTATTGTGCCTCTTTGTTCAAGGATCCTACCTTCTTTCCAATCACAGTCAACATTCCCTTGAAGTCAGAAAGCTAGCCTAAAATCGTCAACTAAGGTTGAATCTATAGGAGAGACCCCTCTCCAATTGCAAGTGGGCTAGAACCTGCAATCAGAAGGTTGGTTTGTGGTTACCTCGGTTGTATCCCTATTAGGAGCCTAGGGACAACCTGAGTGATAACACCATCAATAACTCGTTCTTCTTTTTTTTGCCTCTTTTCTTTCCTGGGTTTCTAGGAGCTAGTTCTGGTGTGGTTTACATAGATTTCACACCTTCGTTTCCCTGCCTTTCATTGTTTCTTTGCCTTTCCAGCCCTTTAGCCTGAGTTTTCCATAGGAACAACTTTTGTACTATGTTTAACTCTTCTTGAGGTAGTGAGTCTACCCCTCCCATGGTCCCCTGTTTCAAGAACCCTTCCATATCTCAGTGTTCTCTATCAAGAATATCTTGCAGCTCATGATCGTCCATATCCATCTCATTCTCGATCATTTCTTGGTCCATTTCCATCTCTCCATCGGTCAGCGTAGTCTCTTTCTATTTATTAATATTTTGTGTTTGTTCACTATTTTCTTCTTTCTCCTTCTCCTTCAGGCTGCCTTCCATTACCTGATCTACCTTTGTTATCTCTTCCTCTTCTTCAAGTACTTGGAACCTGTTCAGACTAGCTTGTTGCCCTTCGGTTTGATGTTGCTTTGGCTCGATTTTACCCCCTTTTCCTCTATATCCCACTTTGTGAAATTTTTCAGTATCTTTCACTGTGGTTGCTTTACTTTTATTCTCTATTTCCCTAATAGAGCAGTCTCTAAATAGGTGCCCATGCTCATGGCACTTACGGCATCTGAAAGGAATGTGTTCATAATCTACTGTTTGCACCCATTCTTCATAAAAAACTTCCAAGATGACGTCATCCAATAAAGCTCTGGGGAGATCCATCTCCACACATATTCGTTTGAAGGAAGTATATTTGACAAAATGCCCTAATTTGTTTCCTATGGTAGATAACAATTCACTTTGTTAGTAATCAAGAGGCATGGAGTGTAGTCTTACCCAGATCGAGACCGGAGTGAATGTCTCTCGCTCCAGGAAAAAATTCATCATCCACAACTGCATGTAGAGGCCAGTGGCTGCATAGAAGTAGGGACCTCCTTCAAACACCCTGTCTTTGTCCTCAATATTTGTAAAGACCATAGTGAAGAAACCCTTTGACCCAAGATGTAGGTTTATGCCTCATTTTGGTTTCCAGTGTTATTTAATCCATGCTTGTAGTGCCTTTCCAGTGGGGCATAATCCCATGAATTTACAAATGATAGCATAGGTCTGCATGTGATCCCTGTGCACCTGTAGAGGAGGATCATTTAAATCTACGCTAGGTGTAACCTGAGCCTGGGGTTTACATGGCCCCTTTTGCGCTTTATTTTCTTCTCCCTGTTTCTTGTATTCTTCCTCATTTTCTTTTGTTCTATTGTCATCTCTTGTTTTTGTTAAATCATGTTCCTCTTCCATGTTCCTTATCCCTTCACTTGAGGGAACTTTGGCTGTTTTTATTGGTTCCTTACCTTGGTTGGCCATGACCTACTTGTAGCAGGGAGTGGAGCTCCCCCCTTTGCGCCCCTCCATGGAGTTCAACACTTGCAGAAGTTTGAGACCCTAGCTCTCCATGTCTCTATTTCCTCTATCTCCGTAAAGTATCAACTTACTGTCATTAGATGGTTATTTTCATAACTAATTTAATTGGTTAAAATTATCTATTATAGATAGCTGTTGATCTAAAATTTAGATTTAAGTAGAAAGTTCATGTTTACATTAGATAGCTTAACTAATATATTTATATTAATAAATTACCTAAATCACTATAATAAATAGTAATAATATATAATAATAATAATAAAATATTATTATTAACAATAATACATATAATTTCATGAGATAACAATTAATTTAAATATAATTTTAGTATAAAGGTAATAATAATCCTAATATTACTAAATATTAATAATCCCATTAGATCTATTAATATATTTTATTAACATATTTAAAACAAATTCTGTTATATTTTATTCAATATTATTATTAATATTCCCTAGCTTTATTATCTTTTAACACAAATATGGTTAACATATTACTTAAGTAATAAACAAAACCAACAAAAGAGTATTAAATTTGTAGCATTTCCTAAATTTATCATTTTAGACATTAATGGCATTGAGAAAATTAAAAAAGATATTGATATTAAACATTAATAATACATTGAATAACTATTGATTTAATAATATCATTAAAATTAAATAATTCTATCAAATATAATATTAATCCTTGTCCCATCCCTTGGTCCAGTCTAGTTGGTTAGTCAAATCTATCTGTTTCATGGTCAAATATAGTCATTGGTCTAGTCTAGTCTGATATAGCCATTTTTGAGTCAAACCTAACCGTTCGAAAATCTTCTCTCCCTATTTAACATACAACCATGATTTGATTCTTCAACTTGTATTGACGATGAACCACACTCCTATGAACCACACTCATTTGTTCGAAATGCGTCGACAAATGTATTATAAAGTAATATTAGTATTAATAATCATTAAAAAATTAAAATAATATTAGTAGATAAACCATTGAATAAATAAAAAACTTATATATTTTTATACTAAACGTATGTAAATATTCATTTCATGATATTAATATACCCAATATATGAGATGTCATCTACATAATCTAAATAATTATTTAAATGTTGTAATTTAATATTAAATTTAAATGTTATTAATAGTATTAATGTTATTAAGATAATAATTTCAAAAATTTATTGTGATTACTAATAATATTTTTCTATCTATCTCTCAATCAGGGTGAGGGAAAGACAAAAGACGTTCAAAAGGACAACACAGGGGAGAGGCTGCAAGGCCAACCATCAGACACTCTCATAATAACTCAATGGGACATGGAGGCATCATGCAGGCCTGATGGAATCCAAAGGGATCGATGTGACAGAGGAGTGGGGGAAGAGGAAGTAGGTAATGGCAGTGGAAGGGTGATGGGATGTAGGACAGGTGGGAGAGGGTTAAAGAGGGTGGCTAAGGGAGGAAGAGAGATTAGTAAACATTGAAGGAAGGAGAGGACCATAGCTATGTGAGAATTAGACTCTTATGTGACTAAGCGAAGGTCGAGGTGTGTTTTCTTATTGCCAATTCTTGCATCCCTTTCAACCTTTTATAGTATGACAGAGGAGAGGGGGAGATGGGAATGGCCGAGAGAGGGAGAAGTTTGCGTGAGTCTGCAATCCTCCCTGCAGCGCATAGTAAGGAGGCGGAGAGGGGCAAGATGACGTATGCAGAGAAAGAGTCTAGCATGGTAAATAACCGCGAAGATCAGAATAAAGGCTTGTGAGGGTTCGATAGCTTCTCGGTACAGGGACAACCCGAGGAAGTTAAACAAGCAGTCTGTGAGGCAGATAAGACTATAGAGGGCATACACATGTGTTGCCCAAGGGGAGGGAATCCTGGGAGCGACCAAACCATAGGGAGAACTTGGAGTGGGGAGGGAAAAATATTGTTGTAGGGAGCAAGATGGTGTGCCTAGGTTGGGGAAGGGGTCGTGGTGTAAGAGGCTAGCCAAGCCAGCTAGGACGTAATGACACCACGACCTCCTCACCTGCACTTCAGAGGTGTAGCCAGAAAACCATGAGCAAAACAATGCAAGAGGCAGCAAGGGCATATAGAGAAGGAACTAATGCTGACATTCGCAAGCTCATTCAGGAATTGGAAGAAAATGTCATGGAAGAAGACTCAGAGCCTGAAATGGAGGAATGGGGAGATCTCATTCCTGACCCGGGAAACACCAAGGGAAGAATGACTCTATAGAAGCAAGCCTTGCACGTATATTGGGTGCTGAAACATTTACTTGCCAAGGCGCTGGAACATGTAGGAGGTGAAATGGCAGAGCTTGCCCAGGGCATGCCAAACATGAAGAAAGAGATGAAAAATCTACAAGTCATAATGATTATGCAGGATAGTAAGCTAGAGGAAATCCAACAACAAATGAAGAAGTTAACTCCAACAACGAGGGAAACGGTAGCAGAACTTGAGAACGTGGAAGACAACAAAGTTTAGTTCTTGTAATTGGTTATTATGTTTGTTTCTTAGGACAATATTCTCCTTTTTAGTAGGTTCATGACTATCTAGAACATGTTTAGCATTTGTTGTTTCGAGGTTTATTTGGCGTGGACCGATAGACTTATTAATTTTTTCTACTAGATGGCCTATAATAGCTTGAGGTGGCCAATAGATCTGCTTTCCCATTTGGGCAGGTTGAGGCCACCAAAATGATATATATGGTTCAACTTGTTTTTATATAAATAGAAAAGGAAATGCACTACCGCACCTTACAAAAAAAATAAAAAATATTTTTCTAAAAGAAGTTTAAAATTTTTAATGTTTCAACTAATCTTATCAATATTAATGTTTTGATTAATTAATTTTAATTAATATTTTAATTAATGTTATATTAATTAACGATTATTTTGAGTGAACAAGGTTAATTATTAAGGTAAATATAAAGTTGACCAAGTCTTAATGTGGTCATATTTGGCTATGTTTGACTAATGTAATTGACTAAAGTAATTATGTCATAATTTTTCGTTTAGTTATCTATTAATGCTTTAATTAATATATCAATGTTAATAAATTAATAGTATTATTAATTAATATTAATATATTTATCTAAAAGTTTTAATTCATGCTATTAAATATTTTAATTAATGGTTAAAGTAATTTTTTAATGTTTTAAATCATTTTTTAATGTTTTAATTACTTCAAAAATTAATTAAAATTTGAGCGTTAATTAAAATATCACATATAATGTGTTAACATTGAAATTTAATTAATTATTAGTGTTAGTTAATTATTAACATTAATATTTAATAAATTAATTAACACTTATAAAATAACTGTTACTAAATTAATAAAATTTTTAACATTGATATTTTAAGTAATGTTTTACGTCATTTTTTAATATTTTAATAAGAAAATTAATTAACTAATTCATGTTATAGTGATTGAAGAGGTCTGAGAGAGTATTAAGATTGGTTATTGTCAAATAAGATAAACATAGGTTGATCAAATGTGAATGTACTCATATTTGACTATGTTCTACTAATGTTGTTGACAATACTAATTATGGATTAAGTATATTATAATAGTATTATAATTTAAGTAATATACCAATATAAAAGTTAATAAATATAAAATAATATTAAATATTTTCAAACCCTTTTTAATAATGTTTCAGTTATATATACAGTATTAAATTATAAAATCATACATAACAACATAATAATAATATAAAAGCAATTTAATCATAACCTCGAAGACAAATAATAAGATGATATAAAAAATCATATAATATATTTAAAATTAGAGTTTAATAATTTAATAACCCTTAATTTTGTATGTTGTTAGGTGTATAATAAGAACTTTAGCATTGTATTATTATATAAAAATTCTAATAAGCCTATATCCATGTCGTTAACTTAATTTTACACCTAAGTTATGAAACACCACACAATATATTATAATTTAACTCTATTACTTAAGACTTATTTATACTATTTAAATAATAATGAAACTGTACTTGTTATTGATTAATCATCATACATTTGTTTGTTAAGAGGCTACTTTAGAAAAAGGAGTCAAAATTAGTTGGATGCAGCGATAAGTGTAGTTTTTTTTAGCAATAACAATTCAACCTACACAACATGGATAATTTAAGAAATTATTATCCCATCAACTATAGCTCTATCTCAAGTGGGCATACCTTCCAATGGCATGCATAAGAAACCACTCACCTAATGGAATGGAAAAAAACAAAACCCTTGACAAGTGGTTGAATAGACATACGTTTGTTCAAGCAACCACTGAGGTAATCAAGTGGATAAAAACAATAAAACACTTGACAATTGTTTGAAGAGACATAAGTTCCAGACTGCGAACTGTTAAAGGTTTCAAAATCAATCCACGTTGCATTGCATGTTTTATAAGTTTTTATTTTTTATTTTTTTATTTCATTTTTTACTAATTAGAATACATGGCTATCCACAACACAAATTTTTAATCATGTTTTGTAAAAAAATAATTTAAGTATGGTTTAAACATGTGATTTAGATATGCAAGGAAGTTATCACTTCTAATTATATTCATTGATAGACTTCTCACCACAAGAATATTTTGGCATCTTTCAATTTAGAAAATTTGATAAAAAAAATAATTAGGAAAATGATTAAAGTAAGAAATTGCAATAGGGGAGAGGCATATTAGAGTAATTACGTTCACAAAAAAAATCAGATGATCGTTTTCGGACTTGTTGTCTACATGGATCACAAACCCCTATCTTTTAATTTGTTTAGAATGGAAGATAATTTTTCAATCTATAAGATTTTCTGCCCAGAGACTCGATCAATTTTTCTAGAGGTTAACCTTAGACAGTTGGCCAAAAATTTGAATTGTAGCATTATTCCCTCTACCAAATTGTCCTTCTCTCTTTAGAAAAACAAACATACTATCCTCTGATGGTTTCAAAGGAAACCTTATGCCCACAGTTCATTGCTAGCCCACCACACTTAACAATAACCCTCAGTTCCCACCTACCTGCTGACTGAACTCGTTGCTTACCAAAGTTCTCTTGTTGTCGATATGTTTCTCTCCTTAGAGATGATGAACATGTCATGGTTTCATTGAAGGAATTATCGAGAGATCACGATGAGCCATTTGAGTGTGTTATTCCTGGTAGGTGTGTAACTGAGTAACCGACTCCCAGTTCCCCACTCAAGGAAAGGAATACTTGCCAATCTCCCTTGTTTTACTTTGTGGTTAGTTCGTTATACTCTTCATCTTCTTTAGGTTATTCAAAAATATTTAATAAATTTAACTTATGTGTGGAAATCATAATCCAACATGAATTTAATATTAATGAATTTTAAAATTAAAATAACTTTTTGTCTACTAATTTTGATATTCATATTCGTAAGGAAATATTGACTTTGTATCCATCGCATCACACAATGATCACTTACTTCTATGTGAATAATGCTTATGCAGGATGATACCATAAACTTGTATCACTAAATGTGGTGAACATCAAGTATTCATTGATTCATACACCTTATAACATATATTAGATTTTTGGAAGATGTAATAGAATAGGGAATTCATATTATATAACATTATGATTACAAAGAAGGTGGCTAGTTAGGCATTTAAGTGGAATGAGTAGGACCATAGGAATATAGTGTCAATCACATGCATAATTATGTAGAAATGTGAAAAGATGGAGAAAATGATGTTATTGTATACTATGGAGATTAATCTCCATATGTTTTAGGATGCTTCGTACTATTTATTGGACAAAGTGGTGTGTATCCATGCATTATAAGTTACTTTGAAGTTTGAGTTAAAATTTTATTTATTTACTTATTTGACTTGCTGGGATTGATTTTTTAAGATTTAGGAATTGTATCAAGTTGTGGGTTCTTTGGGTAATATTATGTGTAAATGTGGGTAAGTATTTAGTTTTTGTTCTTAATTATTTTATTTTAATTAATTAATAATTATTATTCAACTATTAAGTAAACATGTTAAAAAAAACATTTGAGGCATGTACAAGAAAATTAAGATAGGAAGTGAAGGTGGATGAAAGGGGTTAAAAAAATATGTGAGGTGTGTATAAAAATAGAAGATGTGAAGTGAAGGTGGATGAAAATATGGAAGGTGAGAAGTGATTATGGAATTTCATTTAGAAGCAAAACAACAATCCAAAAAAATAAAATTGGATTTTATATCCTTATATAATAAACGTTTAACCCTAAATAATTAGAATAAGTCATGGTAAGTCATAATAGATGTATTCTATTTATGAAAATTACTCAATTAATGGATATATGTTTTCAAATTGGCACTAAAAAATAGTATGGAACGAAGCTCTAAAAATGAAAAAAAGAGAATTGGGTGGAAAAAAGGGATTTCTCACTCAACCTTTCAAAGGATGATGCATGTATAGAATAGTTCATGACTACAAAGAGTTTCCAATTAGAATTTTATGGACATTTGGTAAAAATGATGAGGTTTTTAAATGTTTATCGAAAGTGATAAGGTTTATAATACATGATCAAAATATTAAAATTCTAGAAATTTTCTATATAAAAGTATGGAGTATTTAGATAAAAAAAATACAAACCTGCATGGTATAAATTTTCTATATAAAAGCATGGATAATCTGGATAAAGAAAATAGAGACATGCATGGTAAATATTGAACTTTTGATATCTTATGTATTAAGAAAATTATTTTATATTTCTAAAAGTATTTGTATTTATGTGAATATTAAAATGAGTTTCAAAGATGGTATATAGTAATATAGATGGTCACATTGAACATGTATACTCATTGACTTATTTTTATATGTGTACTTTAGCCAAGTTTTTAAAAAAACCTTATATTTCAAAAGTGGGTGTTTGGTTGGATAAGAAAAAGGTATTTTTTATTACAACTTTCTTTTAATCAATAATAAAATTTGACACGTTTGATGAATCTTTGAGAAATTATATTTTTACAACAATTTTTCTATATTTTTTATACTTCTTTAATGTATGCTATTATAGGTGAATATAATCTTTTGAAAACCCAAAAATATAGAATGTAGGTGAATATTCATTATAAACAATGTAATTTTCTATTAAAATTGGTAATTTTTTAGTGAATTTCATCCATTAATCATACATATGTGAAATGTCCAAAATGTTAGCTAACTCGTGAAATTTCACCACTAAAATTTTTCCCTCCCATGAACTCATATTAGTCCATTTTAATGTTTATATGTGGGATTTAGACGCAAACCATTTTCCATTTCTTTTTCTTAGGATTTTACGTGAATTTATGATTAAACATTAGAAAGAGATCATATTTCTTTTTATATTTGAGTTAATCTGCAAGGGCATGTGCTAGATAGGTTGTTGTGCAAGTTTTAGTGTTTGCAAAAGGGATATTTTGGGTCAATAAAACATCTAATGTTGCAATTCTAGTTGTTGATACTCACTTTCCACCATTGATGGCACTCACCATTTTCTAGTTGGCGACAATCACTATCCATTGTTGATAACACTCTCCCATCGACAGTTGCTGACATTCACTCTACACTGCTACTAAACCTTAGAGATATTTTCTTTGTGGTAACTCCCAATGATGCATGTAGCTACAATTCCATCCATGTTGCTGCAACTCCAATAGTTTCTAGGTAGTCAAATTGCAGCACAATTTTTGGGAAATTGGAATTGAATTTGGAAATTCTAAAACACAGGTTAATGTCAAAATGAGCCAATTTGATTTGTGAAAGGCTATATTCTAAAATTTAGCATGGTTTTAGATATACTATTTTTTCTAAATGCATAAAAGTTGTATTTTTTTTTGTTACGACTATTTTCTAGACTTTTATTTCTTACATAAACAAATTAGCCATGGTATTCTCATTCTTATTTTTCTAGCAATGAAACAAATCGCAAAGTGTATTAATCAAGAAAATATTCAAATCATATTTGTGGGAATTATTGTTCTATTTAAGGAGTTTCGGTAAGTGTTGTTGTAACAATTTATTTTTATGAATTATCCTTGCATGTATAAATACAATAGGACATAACTATGTAAGGGCCAGGACTCTTAAAGGAATGTCCAAATGATGAATGAAGTAATTCATTGAGCTTTCATTTATGATCATATTTCATGGATTTTGTAGACATTACAAAATAAAGGGATAATTGTAGATTATGGGAGAGTAGTGATGTGATAAAGATACAAACAACACCCTCATCCAAAACTATCAAATCTAAATTGATTAACAAAGGGGAGCAAGGTAATATTTTCTTAATTGTAGAATCTTATTTCCCTACATCCTTAAATTATTCATCCCACCCATTTCATATAAAAGAATGGCATCATTTCCATCATTACAATGCGAGTTTGTTATGAGAGAGAAGGTATGAGGTCATTGCATCAATCCATAGTAGATGTATTTCAATTCATGACATTTCATGGGAACCAAATTGTTGTTAAATTATGATGTGATACTTCTTGGTGATCCTTATGATATTGGTTATTCTTATGGTATTGGGTGATCATATGGCTTGTGATTGTTCGTAATGGAACCCTATTTTTACTTATGGAAAGTTTAGCATAGTAACCCATTTCTTTATTGTTTTCTCAATAATATTGGTAAAACGTGACCATCAATATGTACAACAACACATATTTAATCCTAGTGAGAATTAAAGTTTCCGAATAGTTTCCTAAAATATAATCCAGTACGATATTTTTGAGGACCCAACTAGGGTTCCTCTAACTACTACTACATTAATTCAATAAGTTTCACAAACATTCGAGTACAAGTAAAATTTCATTTTATAATACAATAACCCTAGCATATACGCAAAATTTGATCTTTAACATAAAACAATATCCCCAACATATTATACATGTCATTATAACAATTTAAATAGATAAACTAATAAAATTAAGAATTCCTAATCTCATGGTTTGATTAGAGTGTTCTTATTGGGGCTACCCAACTTAATTTACCTCCTTTCCAACTAGGAATGGCTTCTTAGCCTAGGGAATGTGCGTAGGTTACCTGCCCCTCGGAGACCAAGTCCAACTAGTTGTAGTGTGTCTAGGTTAGATCTAGATCTGTCCCTCTCTAATCAACTCAAGTTTGAGTTCTCCCAACTATCTCTTCCACACCCACTCTAAAATTCAATATGCAAAGAAAGCCTTAAAAAACAAAGATTAACAACCCTTCTTCCAATTTCCTTACCTTGTTTTATGCCTTCCTTCCTCATTTGTCTCAACCAACTCTCATGAATTCCCCCCATTATTCGAGGTACTTGCCTTGAATGCCCCCAACTTTCGAATCTAATAATTTTGACTTTCAACCCCCGTAACACCTCCTCGAGTGTCCCCATCTTTCTCATTCCAACTACTCCTTACCCCTTCATTAACATTCAAGTGGACTGTTCCCAACCATTCCTTATTAATTCAACAACACATTACCATTCAGAATGTTATTATTTTGATACCATGAGATATATAATATGATTCTAGTAAATGTTACGATTCAATAAATTTTTTTTTTTTTGATAAAGTATCACAATTCAATAAAATAATGTAATTCTAATAGATATCGTAATCCAATAATATTATTTTAAAATATTAGTCAAACATGATGAATGTTATCAATTTAATAGCTAAAAAGATCATGTTTAGAATATACTCCTTAATTATAAATCATGTTTTAAGGTTAATTAATCACTAATTATGATTAACAATATATTTAATCATTCAACACCACCCTAATGAAATAAATATTTAAATATTTTTTTAATAAAAGATAACAAATTCAATTTATACTTCTCTATTTTTATTTTTAAAACCTATTTTACTCTACCGTCCTTAGAATTTCACTTTAGTTTCATTCGAATTTTAGAATTAATTTATATTAATAAAATAAATTAATAAAATTTAATTTGATTTATTTTTTGTGTTTATGTGAAATTTATAAATGGATTTATATTTACCTTGGGCTCAAATATTAAAATGATTTTAACTTTAAATATAAATGTAATTGTAAAAGTTGATTTTAACTTTAAATATAAATGTAATTGTAAAAGTTGTAAGTATCATGGTTGTTTAGATGAAACAATCGTACAACCAATGATGTTGTCAGGTCATATATTTGGTGAGTCTGTCCTTCTTCTTCATCCCAAACGCATGTTCTGACAGCGGCACTCTGGTCATTGTTTGGTTTGAGTGAGCGCACCATTTTCATGAAAATCATAGAGCTAACTAACGCTCTTATTAGTCCTTGCCTGGGACTATTAGCGATCGATCGATCGCTAACAATCAATTTATCACCAAAATTTTTTATGTTTCCCAAATTTTATCCGAAGTTTTCGAACATCAATTTAGCGTGTTACACAATTTATCTAAAGTTTTATTTTTTACCTCTTATTGGAAACTTCACGTGGGTCGAGGGAAAAATACACCTGCAATGCTTTTCTTATCCAAAGTTTGGTAAATGAGTTTTTAACAAGCTTTTTTATGCAAAGTTTTTAAAAGGGTGGTTTTCTTAACACGGTTTTCAAATTATGTTTTTTTATGTTTGTCATTAAAAAGGCGGCAGGGAAGCAATAGACCATTTCTGCCTTCCGTTACTATTCACCATGCTAATACCCTGAAATATGTGACCTTAACTAAATAAAGGTGGCGTTGCTACCCTACCCATTGATCGAGTGTTGGATGCATGCAATGCATGTGTCGACACCCCTTCGTGATGAACAAACGTATGTATTTGTGTTAAGATATCCCCGATGTCTGTGTTTTCCGGAGATGGCCCCTTTTTCCAGTACTTCCTGTTCTTCCACCAAAGACATCAAAGATTGTGAAGTTGTTTACAACTGCTGCAAAGGTATGTGCATGAAGGGTACAGAAGAAACCTTGTGATGTTTCTGAACAATTGGTATTTTGACATTCATCCATGAATTTCTTTTCTTTTTTGTGTTATAAACTTGTAATTGGTATTTTGACATTGATCATGAATTTCTTTTCCTTTTTGTGTTATAAACTTGTATAGGAATTGTAGCCAGCAAAGGCAGAATAGAACACATTCTTGCAAGCAGAAATGCTACGCAACGCAGAATAAAAGACTGGCATTTGACGGCTTGCAGCTTGATACTGTACTGCTCGAAGTGAGTTTCACGTTTTTACGGTTTCACGCTTTGATTAAAACAATGCGGACTTTGATTTTTTGTTTTCTTTTGCATATGTTACTTAGGATTTGATACAGGAAATCACTCGGAATTTATTTTCGCAAGTCTGTTACTGTGTTACTGTATATTTACTGCATCGTCTATCAATTTTATGGCTTCTATCTTGATGATGAAGATCTCGGAAATTGGAATGTATTTCATATTTGACAGCTATGCGCTTTGGTCAACAGAGCGTTGATATATTCTTTTTGTTGTTTTATTTTGCATTTTACGGCTCGGAATGTCATAAAGAACAGATTCGGAATTCATTCAGCGCGTGTGTGCACATTTATTTACTTATGCTTTCCCATTTTTTGGCCTGGAACTTGACCAGGAAAACCTGGAGGGTTATCTTCAATTCTACAGTCAGCACTGTCGTTTGAAAGCGATGCTAGATATGATGTTTTATTTTTCATTTTACGGCTTGGATATGGTAAAATGAGCTCGTTTTATGAATTCTAGGGCTGCGAAAGTGTAAGAAAATATTTTACCGTTACTGAAGAAACACAGCGGACAGTTAGTTTGGACATGTGTCGCTAATACTGTCAGCAAAGTGTTTAAAAGAAGGCATATTGAAGCTCATCCTACTCAAGTATTTAATAAGGCTACTGGAATATGTTTAATGCATTTATGTGCCTTCTAAGCCATCCATTGGCTATCTTTTTGCTTTAACCTTTATTTCGCTGATGTATTAAAGGCTAGGCCGGTGTATTAAAGCCTATGCGGCGTCTTTAACTTTAAAGTTTGCCTGGCACTGTTCAATATTCCAATCTTCTGTTGTTTTTGCATAGCTATAACTTTGTCTTTGAAGTGAAATAAGGCTGTCGAACGGAGTTGGTTGATACAGTAGCTTATTATTAGTCTGTACTTTTTCTCGATGGCCGAGCTTGTTGGAGAAGTGAAATGGTAGCCATCTCTTTATTTAGAATGCGAATGAAATTCATAAAAGTTTTAACATTTTAAGATCTGCTTTGAGGCGTTAGACTGCAAAGGAAGACTGTAAGTGTAATGCCATCACGAAAAAGCTGTAGGATGGATTCTTGTACATTTTCTCGGATGAAATCATGTCCACCTCTAGAAAATATCGAAGAAGAGTTTCCTATGTGCTTGCTTGCCCTGACGTTTCCGCCACGAGAAACGCCGAGAGAGCCTATGGAATTCCTGGCTAGGTCTTGGAGCATTTCGGCTTTGGAGGTCTCAAAAGCATTAGCTTCATTCACAGGTCACAATAGTGGAGGGAATGGACCAGTTTCTTGTGGCGTAGAGATAAAGGTGCCGCCGCCACCACCACCACCTCCACCACCACCAGCAACCCAAGGAGCAAGTAGAAATGCAGAAAATTTATCTCTGGCTACAGTCCTATTTATATATGCAGGGAAGCAGTAGACCATTTCTGCCTTCCGTTACTATTCGCCATGCTAATACCCTGAAATATGTGACCTTAACTAAATAAAGGTGGCGTTGCTACCCTGCCCATTGATCGAGCGTTGGATGCATGCAATGCACGTGTCGACACCCCTACGTGATTAACAAACATCTGTATTTGTGTTAAGATATCCCCGATGTCTGTATTTTCCGGAGAGAGAGCCCACGGTTCTTCTAGTTTCTCTTAAATGAAGAATATCAATTTTCATGTCTGTATTTGTGTTAAGATATCCCCGATGTCTGTATTTTCCGGATTCATTTTTTGAGTTCATTTTAGATAAGGTAGGATTTGGTTTTATCCATATCGCTGATGGCATTCCCATTGTGCTATATTTAGTTGAGTTCTTCCATATCAATGGACATTGTCCTTTGGTTTTCTTCTATGTAATTTGTTGGCATATGGAAGCACGGATTTGAAATAGTAATTCAAATCATAACTGAGGTACTGGGTAATAACAAGGCCTTGCTTGACCCCAAATCGCATTCCAAATTAAGTGCATAATGGTAGGTGGAATGTTCATCGAAGGCGGCAATAGCCGAGGGGAGGTTCACCCAGGCAGGGTAACATTGTTCGTCTTCTTCTCATGCATTGTAGCCGCCACTAGAGGCCTCATCTTCAGTTATGATATAGGAATTTCAGGTCTGCATTAAACTGGCATTATAATTTCTTTAAACTCACATTATTTCTACAACCCTGAACTTAGAAGAACATAATGAAATAAAATAACTTTCATATATGCATCACACTGTAAGTTGGCGTCTTTTCTTTACCTGTGCTATATATACTGTCAATACTCATTCTGACTTTAAGTCTTCCCTGTATACAACAGTTTGCATGGAATACTTGTAATATATGTTCTATGGAATCTTATCTTTACCTTCAGAATATAGCAGTATCATAATCTGAATAATGCATCTGGTTTTGTGTTAGTGCATCAACATGAATACTGTGAGTGCTGAATGTGTATTCATACATTGTTGACCACAATTTGTAGGTGGCGTTACATCCATGGATGACTTTTTACATAAATTTTTCCCTAGTGTGGAAAGGAAAGAGGCAAAGACTAATGCTTACTGTAAATTTGACAACCAATCGTTGACTGCATTTACTTCATCACTGTACATTGCTGGTCTAATCGCATCCTTAAGATATCCCCGATGTCTGTATTTTCCGGAGAGAGAGCCCGCGGTTCCTCTAGTTTCTCTTCAATGAAGAATATCAATTTTCTCTGGTATTAAATTGTTGCTTCCATTTTTTTTTCATATGCAATATTTCTTATGTTAAAATTCATATAGATATTATGTAATAATATGGCCTTACCGATGGTAAATTCTCCTCTGATAACCTGGACAAGAGATTAAATTCTCTAAATTCAAGTACAAGCTCCAAAATCTCATCACAGAAGTTCGGCAACTTCGAGTAAAATGAGGCTCCAGCGCTCTGTCGGTTTTTTGCATACCTGAAATGTACGCAAATTTCAGTGATTATGTTATTTGACAGGAAAAAGAGCAAAATACGAGGAGAGGCTTGGAAATTCTCGTCTAGGTCAGTACAATTAGAGGTTCTGCGTAAATACTCTTTACTTCGGGTTATTCGGGTTATTTGTAACTCCTTTCAGTACAAAGGTATTATCCCCAATGCATTTCCTTCGCAAGCATGTATTATCCTTTGTAACACACTATGTTTAACTCCTTTCAATGTACTGATTTAATTTATTATCTTTCAATGTGCTACTTTAATTTATTATCTTTCAATGTGCTACTTTAATTTATTATCCTCCAATGTACTGCCTTAATTTATTGTCTTCCAATGCATTTCAATATTTCTCCTCCCAACGCATTTGCTATATTTCTCCAATGCACTGCAATATCTCTTCAGCATACTTTATTATCAATTCAATTTGGCAGCAAATACTATAACAACTTTTAAAAAGTTCCATCGGATGCCTTTAATAGGTTATTTAAATACATATCCTATTCAATGCACCTTTATATTTGCTTCCAACATATTGTCAATGTATTTATCTTTCAACGCACTGCTTGTTACATATTCTCTGCAATGCCCAGCTTGGATAGTTTTCAACACAGCCTTTGATGGATTCACAATCCTACTCTTAAATGGGTTTTAATGTTGCCTTTCCATTGTTTTCAACGCACTTTATTTTGATGTAATTACTGATCCTTTCAACACATTTTGTAAATTTTTGTTCAACGCGGTGCTATTTTATATATTCACTGCTTTAATATATTGCACCAGTATTAATATATCATCTCAACATAATGCATTGCTTGCATCATCCTTTCAATGCACAACAATATTCTTCAACGAATTTGCAATATGTATTCAACACATTTCAATATCTCTTCAACACATTTTAATGTAATATATTGCATTATTCTCCAACGTATTGCAATGTAATATATTCTTCCTCAACTCACTATGTGACATATTCTCCCTCAATGTATTTACTATATTTCTTTTGGCAGTAAATAATATAAAACTTTGCATCATTTATCAAACCTTTTATTCGTTTCCTGTGTATGGTTTTCGACTCAATGCAATGTCTCTTTAATGTATTGTTTTTATTACCCTTTCAACACATGTATATTCAACGCACATTTTGATATATTATTCATCACATTGCTCGTAGATCTTTCCAACATACTTTTAAATATAGCATTCGCATGTATTTGATAGATAAGACCTTTTGTAGTGCATAGTTTTTCCTTTTCCTTTAATGTATTGTATTCTCCCCTCAACATAATGTTTGTGCAATCTTTGGAGTGTTTGGTTCGAATATAATGTTATTTTATTGTTTATGCAATCTCGTTTTGTCTTGAAAGTTAGCAAATTCAATCCTCGTTCACTTAATCAAATCATATAGGTAAAGAAGTGATCAACCAATACATTCTCAAGAAGTGAAGAAGTGAATTTATTTTTAAAATTCACTTATTAATAATGAATATGAATATATAGGTAAAGAAGTGATGAACCAATACATTTTCAAGAAGTTAAGAAGTGGATTTATTGTTAAAATTCATTTATTAATAATGAATATGAATGTTGGAAATTGCACATTGTTAACCCTACCACTCTAACTTTGGACCAATTAACTCTCTGTTAATGTTAAGGTATGCGCTCATCAAGTTTTTGTTATTTTGTTTTCTTTGTAATTTGAAAATTAAAGCATAACTCATGACAATCCAAGTGATGTTATAAAGGAAATATACAACATAACTCATAACTCATGACAATCCAAGTGATGTTATAAAGGCAATATACAACATTGGGCAACATGTTTAACTAGTAAAATATAGATTTCAATAGACAATCTATTGTTATTTTATTTCACAAATGCAATCAACAATAATGTTAACCTTCAGAAATATTCTTAAAGTTATGGTGCATTTTTTCATTTTGTCTTTCCACTGCTTCTTTTTGTTAACTTGCAGAAATATTCTTAAAGTTATGCTGCATTTTTTCATTATGTCTTTCCACTATTTCCATTTCCAATTCCTTTGTTATTTATAAATATGACTTGTTGCTAGAAATTCCCAGGGACTACCGCCATGGCAGTGGCTCCTTGTTTATATAAAGTTGGAAACCATCTCTCAAGTCATGGAATTCTCCTCGACTCGGGAGCTTTGAGGCTTGAGCAACATCAAACCTGGAAATGATGCATTTGTATGGAAATAATTTTTTGCGCACCACAGCCACTAGCGTATGGTTGTTGTAGCTACTAAAGCCAATTGGAATGGGTAGGATTGGAAAGAAATAGATTCTAGAGATTTATGCCAACTCCCTATAACTTAATAAATTCCGTGCATTAGTAGACCAATGGCAGATAGCACTCCAAGGGCTATGGTCATGCTTGGTTTTTAGAAATCATTCCCACAATTTAAAATGAATTTGAAATGGATGATACTGAGTACATATATGAAAATTGTACAGATGGCTATGTAGTGCTCTAAGTTGAGAACATCTCTTACTCAACTCCATTGACCATGCTTTTGGAATGTTGAGAACATCTCTTACTCAACTCCATTGACCATGCTTTTGGAATGTTGCTGGTCGCCCAATCCATTTTTAAATCCTCAACGAATTCGATTTTAAGGCTGTTGTCAAAGCCAGTGCATCCGATAATAGAAAGTGACTCAGTCCGAATAAATATTCTATAGGAGTTTTTTTAGATTATAATTGGGAAAATTCTTCAAATTTTGTTTTTGAATAAACCATATTTTGAAGCAATGAAACCTCTCATTAAGCATAATTCTACACCCTTTGTGACCTTTCTGTCATGGATTTTGTTATAAACTTTTTCTCAGATTTTGTTATTGATTTATAACCTAACATGCAAACACTGAATTCTCTGTACGTTATTAATTTCGTTTTTAAATATAGTATCGATATAAGGCTTATTCTGGTTGGATTCACATATAACTGTTATGGTTTACGGTGAATATTTTTAATTTGTTCTCTTCATTCATCTTCTTTTTAACCATTACAATAATTATTAAAAATAGAAATGAAAATATTATAAAATGTTATATAAAAATAATAATTTTATTATCAAATACCACGAAAAAGTAATATTTCACTTTATATTGAATTAATTGTGTAGCTTATAATAATATTTTTATTTTTTTTAATATTTTCTTTGATGAACTTGTTTGAGTTTTTTTTAGTAGTGTACTTTATATTATAGATTCATATAGAATTGGTTTCATCATGGACACCTAATTGGGTTTTGAGAGGCAAGAAAGAAAAAGAAGTCATTGCAGATTATTCAGTTCACAAATTGTTAATGGTGGGAGAATTATTGTATATACTTGATAGTGGTAGTGGTTTTTTTAGTGAAATAGTTTTTTACGAGACTTTTTGTTTAATAATTTTGTTTTTTAATTTTTTTTTTTCAATTACTTTGTTATAAATCTGAATACAATTAAAAACTCAAATTTTTTTACATCTAGATGACTTGACAAGGCACTCAAACACAAGGGAAAAATATAAATCTTAATGATATTGCATTCTACTTAACATTTAACCACAAATTGTGAGCATTAATAATCCTAATTCTGAGTTGTACCAATTTAAATTATCTTAATTAAATATTCATAAAACAGGAAAAAATAGTAGAATAATTAAACACTCATAATTCTGTGCCATACCAAATTAATTTATCGAAATTTTTTTGCAAAGTAGCAATTGCATATTTATTGTGATATTTTTAATCTTTGTTTCCTGGAGTTTATGTTTAAGGTTACAATTGAAAAGAAAAATGATAATTAATTTTTTCATATTGTTTTTTTCGATTTTAAAATATATAAAACAACACATAAATTTCATTAGATGGTAGAGTTCACGATGTGTCAATAGTTATGGTTGAAAATTGTAGTTTTTGGCATTTGATAATAGTAAACCATGGTATTAAGTTTATAGTTGAATCTAGAGGCTCATTTTACACTCAAGTAAGTGATATGTAAATATGTTTCCGGCTCTTAAAATAAATAAATAAATATTCTCGAAATAGAAAAGTAATATTGACTGCAAAAATCATTCTTGGCATATTTAATTACTTGTCCAAATGACCTAATATAATATCATGTAAAGTAATTAAAAATAAAAAAAAAAATATGTGAGCAAAATGTTGAAACCTTGTACTTTTAAAAAATAATTTAGACATGAGTTCAACTCCATATAAATATATATTATATATATATATATATATATATATATTTTAATTTTATATAAAATAAAATTGGTATGATAAAATATTTTAATATGAATTAATATTTAAATATACTCAAAATATTATTAATAACAAAAAAATAATTTCAATGGAATATATAATTTTTATAAATTAAAATATAGTTTAAACAATTTAAAATTTAAGCATTGTTTTTTCCACTGTAAAAGAAGTTTCTATTATTTTTTCCACTCTAAAATAAATTTCCACCCAACTTTACTCAATTTGATCTCTCACTCTGCTCATATTTGATTCATGGTTAACATGTATTAGCATTACATATGCCTTAATCACTTCAGTATTTCCATTATAGTAAACTAGAGTTGAGTAGTGAAAACTGAGGTTGTTAGCTAAAGCTCAGGTTATTGGTTGAATTAATTGTGTTTAAACGAAAGACTATAATCGATCTATTACTCAATGAGTTTTCTTCACTTGAGGTTTTTCATGGCAAATCATGATATGCATGATTTGAATACATGTTGCTCGTTTATTATATTCATTTCTCTCATTTTCTTTGAATCTTAGCGAGTCGTATTAGAGCTTCCAATCTTAGCCACTGGTATTAGACCTCTCGTTGGCGAGAGGGGCATAGTCAAACTCATCACCTGTAGAGAGAGGATTTGTGAATGATCTATTTTCCAAATAAATGTGTGGGTTTGCTTCTTTCATTGAGAGCTTGTACCCCACCATATCATGGTATTCCAGAGATTGTATGCTCTTCTGGAAACGAAGGTAGGTAGTGGTGAATAAAGCATGAAAGCATCGACTGTTTGTTATCATGGAATTATTACCATCCATTAATTGTCATCAAGAATGGACTTTGTTGCAGAAACTATGAGGATTGGTTGAACCAATGGTTTCTTGAACAAACCAATAGGGTCAGCTGATTAATGGTTCGATGAAGAGCATGCCACCAGTGCATTGGATTGGTGTGATCAAATTCGTTGTTTTCTTGTGCGATAAACGATAATGGATTCATGACCAAGTCCCCAAAGCCATAGTGTTGTCTTGCATCCATGAATTAATGTTGAATCTGAGGGAGAAGCTTGATTATTTTTTGTTGGGTGGGTGTGAGAACATGGAGCACCACAAGTTGTAGATGGTTTGGTACATCTGCTGGCACAACCAGTCACAATGATAGGAATTCGGGACAATCGCAAGCCCCTAAAATACCAAGGAATCGTAGAGGTTGAATTCCAGTGGTTTTCCACCCTCAAATGACACATGAGGGCAAAATGAGGCAACAACGGTGAGTGCACATTGTGCCTCGAGGATCATGGATCGGTCTCATACAATCATGACATGTAGTCATGGTTTCCATGTTAATTGTGTGGATAAAAGGCTTTAAAAACACTGTGTATTGTCGATATGTAGGAGGAGTGCCACTTGCGAGAGAGAGTACAAGAAATATGTTTGATAAAGACTGAGATGACTGTAAATTAGCGAAGGAGATGAATGTTTGAATTTTCAGCTTGAAAATTCCTACAGAGGCTTGGTAGAAAATGAAGTAGAAGTTTCTTCACAAGTGACAAACACTTGCTATGTCTAGAAATGGTGGCCATTGCAAAGTTTTTTCGCAAGCAAAAAATATTCGCTATGTCTAGAAATGGTGTATGCTACACATTCCAACCTGTTCGGAGACTATTGCGACAATGACGGTGTGGTAACATCAAGATTAGCAAAGCTTGCTGATAGATTTTCCTGGAATCTTGTCGTGTGGTGGCACTGGGTTTATGCCATGAGGAAAAGGACAAGAACCTTGTGGCGCCGATGAGTTTCAATGTGGTGGCTAAGTGCCCATGACTTTTCCTGTAATTTTAATCATGGTGGCCACGACTTATGGGTTGTAAAAACTGGATATTTCATGGTTCGCCATTGAAACTTTGGAGAATTATATGCCTGTGGTATCTTAAGTTGCAGTGGGGAGTGGAGAGGTTTTGGATTAATAAAATCTTGGTGCCATGAATTGGATTATGTAACGCATTGCTTGGTTGTGTAAAAAATTGATTTATGTTGGGAATCCCTTTTATCAGGCCAGGTTTGAGCCCCAAGAGGATTTCTTCGACATATTGTGGAATTTTTTGAAATAATATGTGAATAGGCTTTTGGTTTTGGTCAAAGGGAGGTAGAAAAATATTGGAATGTAGAAAAAATTGAAATCGATCAAACCGGAAGAGGAAAAGGTACCATGTATTGTGTGAAACAGAAGTTGTCGTTGAATGTCCAAGGTACGAGAAACTACATTGAGTAGTGCGAACTTGCGCTGATAAACATGTTGTGGGGGTTCAAAGTGTAGTAATGGAATCAAGGAATGGTGATTTCAAGTCACTATGCCAACTCAGGAAAAAATTCATATAAGTGGGCATATTACTATAAGACTTGATAACGCATGTTTACTCTAGTAAATCACTAAAAAAAAGTTAGATGTAAAGCTACGTGATATAGAGAAGCATGTGGAGCTAGGACAACATATGAAATTGTCAAATACACTTTTATTAAACTAGTAAGGCCTAGAGATGAGCCGTGGCTAGCTCAGTTGGCTAGTTTGTATGGATTTGGTGAAAGAAAACTCAAAGTGAAGTTTAGAAAGGGGATTGTTAGATTAACTTGACCTACTTGGCTAGTTTGTTTGGATTTGGTGAAGGAAAAAATTCAAATTTAAAAATAGGATTGTTGGATAAACATGACCCAATGGTGGAGTTGAGGTTGTGGCAATAATTATGGTTAAGGCTTGTGGTTTTGGGCACTAGGTATTAGTGACCCATAGTAGGATTGTTAGATAAACATGACCCAATGGTGGAGTTGAGGTTGTGGCAATAATTATGGTTAAGGCTTGTGGTTTTGGGCACTAGGTATTAGTGACCCATAGTATTAAGCTCATGGTCTTACATGCACTTAAGTCATTAAAAGACTTGAGGTTTCTAGATTATAATGAGTGAGAGTTAAATGGTGAAGTTCTTGATTGGCTTGGCTGTGTTTTAGGCAAAGTCAATAATAAATTTATTAATAATTTTTTTTCCCTAATTGAAATTGTTCAATGCAAATCATGGTTTAGATATGTATTGCTTGTTTATTATATCTATTTTTCTTATTTTCATAAAATCCTCACACAAAGTATAAATATAATTAACTTATATGTTTTAAAAAATATTATATATATTTTATATATTATTTAAATATAGTTACATTATGTATTTAAGACCATTTTAAGGCGTAACACAATTAAAATTTATTCTATTTTCGTCCTCAAATTATAAAATATAGTCTAAATGTATATACCAAAAGCTCATGTCATCACGTATTTAATATTCTTTCCTAACTCATTATATGAATGTGAAATGTGAAGCATGCAAAAATAACAATAATAATATATCTATTTTTTTTAAATTTTTAAAAATTTTTCCTTCACATTAAAGGTTTAATCATAAAAATAAAATATAGTCATACATCAATTTAAATATATTAAAATATTTTTATATAAAATATTACTTTCTTCATTAATGCCATATAAAAATGTCCTAAACTTATCCTAGGTGAATGCAATAATAGCATAATAGGAGTCCAAGGCGGGGGGAAGAAGCGATGACTAGTAAGAGCTAGGGTTTACAAAAATTATTTAGGCATTGAACGCAATGGAGGGGCGTAAAGTGGGGAGATCCACTCCCTCCTATAGTTAGGTAGTGTCCAACCGAGGCAAGAAACCGTTGGAGGTTGAAAAAGGTTTTTCAGGAGGAGGGAAACGAGACAACGACGACACACAAGAGTAGAATAATAGGACGGAGGAATATAGGAAAAAGGAGAAAGAAGAAGAGGACAATAGACAGAAAGGAGAAGACAAGAAATAAAATGGTCCATGTAAGCCTAAGACTGTTATCATACCCAGAGTGGTGTTGAGAGATCTATCACTGCAAGCGCATAGGGACCACATGAGCACATATGATATAATTTGTAAATTCATGGGGTTATGGCCCACAGAGAAGGAATTACAGACGTGGATTAAATATCACTAGAAACTTAAAGGGGATATAGAACTAGCTCTTGGGTCAAAGAGTTTCTTCACTGTAGTCTTTACTAACATTGAGGATAAAGACAGGGTGTTGGAAGGAGGACCCTACTTCTTTGCAGTTGCAGGCCTCTCTATGTAGCCTTGGATGATGAATTTTTTCCCAGAGCGTGAGACTTTCACTTCAGTCATGGTTCGGGTAAGACTCGACTCCTGACCACTAGATTACTAACAACCAAAATCTTTATCAACAATAGGAAATAAATTAGGGCATTTGTTAAAATATCTGAGGCATCTAGAAGGGGAAAGTACACCTCCTTTGTCCATATATGTGTTGAGATGGATCTCTCTGGCACTTTACTGGAAGAGGTGATCCTAGAAGTTTTTGATGAAGAATGGGTGCAAACAGTGGATTATGAACATGTTCCTTTTAGATATCACAAATTCCATGAACATGGGCATTTATTCAGAGACTGCCATCTCAACAATACAGATAGCAGAAGTAAAGCTACAATAGGGAAAGAAACTGAGAGCTTTAATAAAGTGGGAAATAGAGGTAAACGGGAGAGAAGGTTACACAAAAAAGCCCACACCGAGGAGAAACAGGCAAGTCAGAACATGTACAAGATACTAGAAGAAGAGGAAGAGGTAACAAAGGCAAATTAGGCCATGGAGGACAGACCGAGGGAGAAGGAAAAGGAAGAAAATAGGGAGAAGACATAGGACATTAACCAGCAAAATGAGGCTATGTTGAGCAACATGGAACTTGAAATGGACCAAGAAATGACCGTGAGTGAGGTTTAAATGGAGGATCATGAACAAAAGGATATTCTTGAAAGAGAACATCTACATCTAGAAAGATTCTTGAAACAGGAGACCACGAAAGGTATGGATTCACTACCTCAAGAGGACTTTAGTAGAGTGCAACAACTATTTCTGTGGGGAACTCAAGCAAAATGGTTGGGAGAGAAAAGAAACCTTCAAAGGTAGGACAAAGAAGGGGTGAAAACCTTGAAAACCACATCAGGACTCGCTCCCAGAAACCCAGGAAGAAAAAGGGGCAGAAAGAAACAAAATGAGTTACTGATAGAATGTGGAAAACTGATGATAGATTCAGGTAAGATGAAAGATCTATCCAGCTACTCATTTACAAATATTTCTTAATGAAGCTCACATCTTGGAATATTAGAGGTCTAGGAAGTAAAAGGAAGCAAAGGAATCTTAATAATAGAATGAAACAAGAAACTCCAGATATGATTTTCATCCAGGAAACTCAATGTTCAATTCAAAAAATAAGAGATGCACACAACAAATGGCTCAATAGATATGAATTTCTAAAATTTAAGGCAGACAAAACAGAAGGAGGCATTCTAACACTTTGGAACCCCCAAAAGAGTGGCATAGTGGATGCTGAGGCATCTAGCAATTATTTATCAGTGGTTATTCAACTTGTGGGAGACAAGGAGATCTATTTAATCAGAAACATTTATGGCCCTTAGAGACCTCATGATAAAATCAGACTACTCACTTCTCTAAAGGATCTAATAGAGAGACATTCATGAATACCATGGATTCTGGGTGGGACTTTAACATGATCAAATCCCTATTGAGAAAAAAAGGTGGGACCAGAACACTAAGCATAGACTCTATAGCATTTTAGAATTTTAAAGACAACATGAAGCAAGTTGATACAGATACAAGTAATGGCCTCTTTACCCAGAACAACAAAAGAGGAGGAGAGTCTCAAGTATCCTCCAAGTTAGACAGATTCATTATCTTGGAGGACCTCATGCTCACAAGCCTTCATAAGAAAGCGAGAATTCTCCCCTTTGGTGGCTCAGACCATTGGCCTGTTTAATTTGAGGCGACCTACATTGGAGCCCCAAAGAACAGACCTTTTAGGTTTCAAAATATATGGCTCACCCATCGAGAATTCATTAGCAACATTGAAAAATGGTGGAAAGAAGATCTGCATATCCAGGGAATGAGAATGTTTCTATTACACAAAATATTGAAACATATAAAACTCAGGCTCAAAGATTGGAATAAGAATGAGTTTGGTAATAGTTTTGAAGTGAAAAAAGTTGGTGAGATAAAAATGTAGGAAATTAATCAAACCCTTATCATAGATGGGTTTGATGGGGAAAGAAATGAACAAGCCAACAAGCATCAACAGGAGTGGGAGGACTTATGCAAACAAGGGGAAATATTTTGGAGACAAAAATCAAGAGTACAATGGCTAAAATAAGGGCAGAAAAACACAAGGTTTTTCCACAGATCTACAATGGAGCACAAGTCTCACAACAGGATCTCTACGATCAAGGACTCCAGAGGCCAACATCTTAATACCCATAAAGAAATAGAAGCTATGTTGGTTCAACATTTTGAAAGCATAGCAAAGGAACCTCTCTTAGATAGATCACAATTTATCAGGGAATTCACTAAGCACATTCCTAAGCTAGTAGCAAGAGAAGATAATTATAATCTTAATAGGCCAATGAATGAACAAGAGGTTAGAAAGTCATCAAAGAAATGCAGAATGGGAAAGCGCCAGGACCGAATGGTTTCAACGTAGATTTCTTTAAAGCATTTTGGAGTATTGTCAAGCAAGATATTCTGAATGTGGTGGAGGACTCCAGGAATAATAGAATGATATTGAAAGCACTCAATACATCCTTCATCTCCTTGATTCCCAAATACGACAATGCTATGAAATGAGACAGATTCAGACCTATAGCTTTATGCAATGTGGTGTATAATATAATATCCAAAATAATTTAAGTTATCATAACTTAAGTTGGACCTACATTAGGATGGTCCTTCTAGCTTTTGGATTTGATCACAACTGGGTAAGATGGGTTATGGCCCTCATGACTTCCTCTAGCTTTTCAATTATGGTAAATGGTTCTCCATCTAAGACCTTTAAGCCTTCAAGAGGCCTCAAGTAGGGAGATCCTCTCTCCCCCTTTCTCTTCATTCTTATGATGGAAGGACTAGGACGAGCCATCAAGTCCACTAAAGAAGCAGGTAAGAGCCAGGGTCTCAAACATTTTGGGAACGAGTAAGCTTTGACCCATCAACAATTTGTAGATGATACCATGCTACAAGGCATTCCCACATTCAAAGAAGCACTAGCTTACAAATAAATCCTGAGTGACTTTGCTATGGCTGTGGGTATAGAGGTAAGCCTCTCCAAATCAAAGATTTTCTTTTTCAACACTAACATTGCTATCCAGCGAAATATCTCCAGAATTCTAGGCTTTCAAAGGGATATGGTACCGTCCAAATATTTGGGAGTACCGCTCACAGACAAACCTCTGAAAAAGCTTGTTTGGGAGCCTGTGCTTAATAAGTTGCAGGACAAGACTCGAATATCGACAAGAAAATCTTTGAACTTGGCAGGGCGACTGGTGCTTACAAAATATGTCCTTCAAACAATCCCCATCTTCATGTTCTCAGCCCTACCAGTTCCAAAGGAGTTATGCAACAATTCAGAAATATCCAAACAAATTTTCTTTAGGGTGAAGGGGAGGAAAGGAAGAAATGGGCCTTTATAGCCTGGGAAAAAATATGTAAACCTCAAAACCATGGAGGTTGAGGATTGGATGATCCTGAAGTACTAAATAAAGTTTTGGGGGAAAATTATGGTGGAGATGGATAAAAGATTCAGATTCTCCTTGGGCTTAAATTTGGAACCAGTAATATGCAAGTAATTAGCAAGACAAGGACCACATAAAGATGGCTGGCATCATAAAAGGCTCCCACACCTGGAATAAATCTTGGGAGAATAGAGCCATAGTTCAAAAGAATAGCTTCTTGGAAATTAGAGCGGGAACCCTGGCTTGGTTTTGGGAGGATAAATGGAGACAGGAACCTAAGCTATTAAGAGAGGGCTTTGTGGATATCAAGAACGATATTGGTACCAAAGGGTTACTCCATGTAAATGATTTTTGGGATCAGACAAATACCAAAGGAAAATGGAGAACCTCGAAGAAAATGGAATACAGGGATAATAGCCCCTTGAAAGCAAAGGCTAATGCTCTAACAACCATTTTGGATCAATGAAAAATACTTATATCAGCTGATCCTGACCAACTTAGATGGGTAAATAACAATGAAGGAACCTTTAACCTTAAAGAGGCCAAACACATAGCCCTTGAGCTTGATTCTACAAAACCAAATTGGGTTTGGAAGAATCTCTAGAAGAACCAAGGATGGATGAAAATCAAACTGTTCATGTGGCTAGTACATAATAAGAAGATTCTGACATGGGAGAATATATGGAAAATGGAAATTTTAGGCCCATCTATATGCCATCTATGTGAATCACAAGAGGAGACAATGGGGCACCTTTTCAACACCTGCATATTTACCTCCACGTTGTGGGATGGTATTGCCTTAGTATTCAAACAAACAAACAGGGACAGAGGAAGCATTACAAATAACCTAAGCAACTAGAGGAGAAACTTCTCGGAATATGAAATGATAAACAAAGCTTGGGCTTTAACTCCAAGATTTCTAATATGGGATTTCTAGAAATAACGCAACAATAGAATTTTCAAAAATAAAAAAAGTTCCTCCCAGATCATCACAGAACAAACTTTAAGACAGCTCAAGGAGACGGTTGGAACTTTAATGCAAACACCTCCTAAAAATCTCCCCTCAAATTCTGATGTACAGATAATTCTTCAGTTTAGTATGCAGGGGATTATTCCTCGGTACAAGAATATGTTAGTAAAGCAATCGGTCACTAATAAAGATTTCTAGCATCCTCCCCCTTAGGGATTTTTGAAATGTAACATAGATGGGGCCTCAAAAGGAAATGTAGGTATCGCTGGGTATGGTGGTGTGATTAGGGATGAAAAGGGCTACATACAACACATTTTTCATTTCAATTTGGGAAGAGCCACAAACAATATGGTGGAGCTAATGGCACTAGAGCAATGTTTAGAAATCCTGCAGAACGACAATCATTAGAACATTACAATTGAAGCAGATTTTGAGTTGATCATCAATTTGGTCAAGAGAATCTGTTGTTGTTCGAAACTGGATAAGGTCTCAAGACACCGGAGGCTTCTTCAGGTCTATCAAAGAATCCATGTCCACCTTCAAAATATGAGAACTTTAAGTTTCACACATGTGTGCAGGACAACCAATAAATTGGCGGACATACTAGCCAATAAAGGTGCTTTCTACACTAAAAGCAGTAATAAGTACAAATGGCAAGAGGTTTCACAGGGTAGATAGAGAGATGACTATCTCAACCAGGAGAATGAGGACTGCGAGATACATTAGAATAAGGAATGTCATCAGTAGAAGAGGTTGGGTTTTGTAGATACATAATCAACATGAACTGGTTTCCTAGAGGTAATTTTGAAAGTGGCACGCAGGCCTTTGATAGCTTTATCAGTACAGAACAACTCAGACACATAACTCTTGGGTGGGAGATGATCTCTAGCATGAGGATTTTTTCAAAACTTTATCCTAACATAGATCAACTCAGTTTTCCTAACTGGGAAGAGCGGTTGAAGACTCTTCTGTTAGAAGCAATAACAGAATCCCACCATAGGTATATAACTGGGGGAAATGGATACACTGAATTGGCGTGGTTGGCCTACAAGTTTTTGGGAACTCAGATGGCGGGAATCCCTCCTGCTTTTCTTCAAATGGAGATTCCTCTCATCCACTCGTTGAAATCGCTGAGGATCAAGGGTGGAGATTCAAATTGTACTTTGATGGGTCTAGGTCAAAGTCTTTGCTTCCTCAATGGACTCCAAAAATTCCTCATAACAACCTTTCGTTTCAATACTACCCTCAAGGTGGTTTTCAACTCATCGGAAGCTCTCAACTCCGTAAGTGGTTTCATAGATTTGACCCTGATTCCACTCAACATGCAACACGTAGCTCTAGTAGGAGAGAGAATAACGCCATCATCAGGTGCATATTCTCCAGGCTTCTTTTCCAATCGATATGTTCATCAACCATTGGATCTTGAGATTGGGATCAACGATCCAGGTTCTTTATGCATGTTGGCGGGATTGTTCAGAGTCATGCCTCATTATTATTGTTCATGCTTGTTCAGCTTCGTGGTGGGTATCACTGAATTTTGGGCGGAACACATAAAAAATGTTTACTCCCCTTTTCGGAACCAGAATCTTTATAGTTTGGTTTATAATCTCTTTTCAGGACTGGTTTTAATTCCTATTTATATGCCTTTCTTCACTCCGTTGTAATGTATCTTAATGCTTTTGTATTTTGAAGGACTTATAGTTAGGGGGTGAGCCCATGGCATAACTGTTCAGCCTTTGGCTCGCTGCCCCTTACCCTCGGTGGGATAGTTAATTCTATGTCCGCCGTTCTTTTGGGTCAGTTGCGATTTATGTAATTAATCATTTTTTTGTCTAATATGATTAGAAGTTACGAATCTTTCTTTAGAAAAAAAAAGAATACAACAATAGTAGAATTATTGTTAGAAGTTGCCAACTATTTCCATCTATTCTTGGGATAATAACTAAAATTGGTTCCTTTAGTTTTGATTGTTTCTAAATTTTGGAAAAAACATAAAAAATAATTCATTTATTTTTTAGGGAAAAAGTTTCTTATGTAGCTGCTTTAAAAGTTGTGGCCAAATTTACAAAAAATTAGACACGTTGTTATTTATCCATTTAAGCTTCTAGAGGCAATAACAACACATAAAATGTATCAAGATTATGTAAAATGGATGGATAATGTATGCTTGTGAGTTGGTTTTTGTAAATATAGCTTGAATAATAAGAATATTGATTATCATTTCTCGTGGATGTTTCCTTCGCAAAGAGGGTTTTACTATGTAAAACATTGCCTCAATTTCTATGTTTGATTATTTTGTTATATTTTTTATTTTCCATTATTTTTTGCAATTAATTTTTTTTTGCAGTTTATGTTTTCATTTCTGAACTCAACCAAGAACTATCATATTTTCTTAGAAAAGTTAATGTGAATTCCAAAGATGTAGAGTGTGAAGTTTGAAATTGACAAGTTTAATGGAAATAATAACTTTGAGCTATGGAAGGTTAAGATGGAGGATATGATTGGACATCAAGGAGTGGCAAAATCTCTGCTAAGAAGGGAAAAGAAACTCATGGAAAAGGATGATGAAGAGTGGGAGGACATGGATGCAAGAGCCCTCGATGTTATTTTTTTATGCTTGGCAAATGATGTGTTATTTAACATCATTGGAGAGAAAACAACTGCAAACTTATGATCCATGTTAGAAACCTTTATATGAGGAAGTCTTTGAAAAACATAATCTACTTGAGTCACTAGTTATATAGTATTTCCAATGAAGGAAGGTATAAATATCTCTGATCATTTTAATTCTTTAAATACTCTTTTTTGTCAGTTGTCAAGTATAGACGTAAATGTCGAAGGGGGAGACAAATAAATTACACTATTGTATTCTTTGACTGAGTCTTGGGATCATTTTGTAACCCCTATCAATTTTATTTCTACCGATACCATTGATTTTGATGTTGTTGTGGGAGTTGTGTTATATAAGGAAACTTGACAAAAATCTAGCCTTGAAACCTCAAC
Source organism: Pinus taeda (assembly GCA_000404065.3). Classification (NCBI taxonomy): domain Eukaryota; kingdom Viridiplantae; phylum Streptophyta; class Pinopsida; order Pinales; family Pinaceae; genus Pinus; species Pinus taeda. The sequence goes on from APFE030004203.1 coordinate 90,208, forward strand.
ATCATAATTAATGGTGGACAAAGTTTGATCAAAAGAAAAATGTCAAAATTTAAGAGACACATCAAGATCGAAGTCAAGAGGGAAGAAGGGTAAGTTAAAGTGTTAAACTGTAAGAAATTAGGGCATCTTAATATTGTTGGAAAGGAAAGGAAGAAGTTGCTAAAGCAAACTATACAAAGGATGCTAATTCAGCTTAAAGTAATGCAAGTATTGTTGAGGTATTACCCACTTCTACTATTTATCAACATCGTCATAATTGGTTGCTAGATTTTGTTGCTTTCCATCATATGTGTCTTCATAGGAATTAGTTCTCTTCGTATGAATCTATTGATGACAGTGTGATTTTTATGTGTAATGATGTTACATGCAAAATTGTTGGGATTGGTAGTATCAAGATTAAAATGTATGATGGTACTCTTAGAACATTAACATAGCTAAGGCATATGCTTGAGCTTAGAAATAACTTAATATCTTTGGTAATGCTACATTCTATTTCTTATAAACGTACAGTACAAGGTGGATTTACGAAGGTGTCGAAAGGCATCTTGGTAGTCATGAAGGCTAAAATGTTTGGGAACCTTTATATGGTTTAAGGAAGGACAAAAATATGTCATGTAACAATAACATCTGAAGGAGAAAATTACTCCAATCCTTAATGGCATAAATGCTTGGGTCATATGAGTGCGAAAGGGATGATGAATTTTCTTGATCATAAGTTACTTCCAAGATTGAAATCTTTGAATTAAAATTTCTATGATATTGTATTTATGGAAAGAAATCTAGTCAAAAATTAAAAAAAAAAAAAAAATTAGTAAATGTATCCTTGATTACCTCCATTTAGATATTTGGGGACCATCTCCTAAATTATCTTTTAGAGGATATTCATATTTTGTAACATTTATAGATGATTACTCTAGAAAGGTGTGTATCTATTTACTAAAAACAAAAGTTTATGTATTTGATGCTTTTAAGAAATATAGAGATTTGTTTGAAAATGCCACTAGAATGACAATTACATGTTAGAGAACTAACAATGGACTTGAGTTTACTTCAAAGGAGTTCAAATATTAGTGCAACGAAACTAGGATCAAAAGAAAAAATACCATGGATTATACTCGTCAACAAAATGGTGTTGTTGATCGCATGAATAGGAATCTTCTAGGGAGAGAATGAAGTATGCCCAATAATGATAAGTTGTGGAAGGAATTGTATGATGAAGTAATTCTTATAGCATTCTATCTCGTAAATTGGCAAACATTAACTGCAATTAGTTGTAATATTCCATAAGAGGTGTGGATAAGCCAACCTTGTGATTATTCAAATCTTAAAGTTTTTGGTTGTCATGCCTATGCTCTATTCCAAAGAATCATCGTTCTAAGTTAGATCCAAAGTAAGAAAGGCTAATCTTTGTTGGATATGGTGATGGATTTAAGTGATATAAATTGCGGGATCCTAGTACCCACAAAATCATCATTGATAGAGATGTCATGTTTGATGAATCATCACTCATAAATTTATATATAGATGGTGAAAGGAAACAGGAAAAAGTACCACAAATTCAACAAGCTCAATCGGAAAATGAATCATTCTGAAGTGAGGAGGATCATGAATATGTTCATTAAGAAACTCCTACAAAATAAGATACAGATAGAGAAATTTCTCAACAAACTGAGGACTTACCACAACAAATTCTACTAAGATGTACACAAATCAAATCTTTTCCCAAAAGGTATGATGATTTTTCTACATTTGTTGTTTGATTGCTAATGACAACGAACCTTTTTTTATCATGAATAAATGGAAGTATTTGGTAGTAATAAATAGAAAGTAGAAATGAAAGAGGAAATTTCAGTTGTGTTAACATTAGTTACAATACTTGATCTAGATTTAGAGCAACTAGATGTTAAAACAACATTCTTACATGGAGATTTGAATAAGGATATACATATATAGACCAACCATAACAGTTTGTTCAAAATCAAAAGAAGAGACTTGTTTTGGAAACTCAAGAAGTCATTGTATGGCTTGAAGTAGTCTTCCAAGTAGTGGCACACAAAATTTGATTCCTTCATGATGAGATACAATTTTACCAAAATTGAGTATGATCATTGTGTTTACTTTTGAGAGTTTGAAAATGGCATATTCATTATTTTGGTGTTATATGTTGATGATATGGTTGTAACAAGCAATATCATTGCTGAGATGAGCAGGTTAGAGGTTGAGTTATGACTTTCAAAATGAAGAATCTTAGAGCAGTGAAACAAATCTTGGGCATGGACATACACAAAGACAGGAAAAATTGTAGTTTATAGTTATCAAAAGACAAGTATGTGGAGAAAATAATTCTGAGATTTAGAATGAATAATGTGAAACATATTCCAATCCCTATAGCTTCCTATTTCAATCTTTCTTCATGTTTGTATCCTAATAATGATGAAGAAAAGTATATATCTCATGTACCATATGCTAATGCAGTATGATGTTTAATGTATGCGATGGTCAGTACAAGGCCGAATATTTCATATGAAATTTGTGTTATTGATAAATAAATGGAAAATCCAGATCAAGAGCATTAGACAATAGTAAAATGGGTGCTTCAATATCTTAGGGGCACAAGTAATTATTGCATCACCTATAATGGTAGTATTGATTTAGTCTTAGGTATGGTGATTCAAATTTTGCAGGTGACTTGGACAAGAGGAGATCAACTTTTCAATATGTTTTTACTCTTGTAGGTGGACGTGTTAGTTGGATGTCAAAGGTTCATAACATATTTTCTTTATCCACTACTAAGGTAGAATACATAGTTATTTCACATGCTTGCAAAGAGGTAATCTGGTTAAAAGGTTTCCTATGTGAGTTTGGAAATATGCAAAACAATGTCAATGTATTTTGTGATAGTTAGAAAGATTCATTTGGCGAGGAATCCAACTTATTATAGTAAGACAAAACATATACAAGTTAAATACAAATTTTTAAGACAAGTTATTGTTGAAAGTGGAGCGGTGGCTCTATAATAACTCAATACAAAGAAAAATTATGTGGACATGTTCACAAAACCGGTTTTGTTATAGAAGTCGAAACATGGTGGCTAACTTCTGTTGGCTTGCAAGGAAGGTGATGAATATTTTGGGCATCATATATTAGGTAAATTATTGTCAAGGTAGAGAATTTTAGAGTTTTCCAACTAATTCTCTATATTCTTGGGATCATAGCTAGAATTGGTTCCTTTGGTTTGGGTTGTTTTTCCTAATCTACGTTCTGTAAGAAACATATAAAAAGTATCTTTTTTCTTTTATGTAAAAAGTTTCTTATATAACTGCTTTAAAAGTTATGGATAGATTTAGAAAAAATCTACTTATTCATGTAAGTCTATAGAGGCAATAAGAACACATAAAACGAATAGAGAGTTTATTGAATGGTTGGATAATTCATGTATGTGAGTTGGTTGTTGTAAATATCCCTCAAATAATAAGAATACCACGTAAAACATTGTGTCAATTTTTGTGTTTGATTATTGTGCTATCCTTATTTTCCATTATTTTTTGCAATTAAAATTTATTTGCAGATTATGTTTTTTCTACTCTACTCAACAACCATTAAGGCCTAATACTAAAATCATGAATATAAAATACATAATTGTGAAATAATGAGTGGGATGTGCCCAAAATGTAGTATGGCTATGTTTTTGCTACTCAACTCCACAATCATCAAAAGCTAATACTAAAATCACGAATGTGAAATGCAAAATTGTGAATTCATAACTTGGATTTTCCCAAAATGTTGTATTTATGTTAGCGATAAAACTAGCTTTGTTTTCATAATAAGAGTAATGTAAATAGTTGTTAATCTTTATATGATGTTGAGATGTGGCATTAAGAGGCATTCATGTACACTAAAATAGGATATTGAAATAACATGTTATTTGCTTTAAAATCAAAAGCATTACAAAATAAATAAACCACTGAAGTAAATAATGAATGTTTTTAAAGCAGATGAATGAGGATAAAAAATGATGATTGATGCGAGGGTCTTTTATTTACAAGGAAGGAACAATTTATTTTATAGATGCAGAAATAATAAATAAGCCGACATTATAGATAGATTATAGCGAGTGAGAATTACTATAGCTAGTATTCATTAATATATATACTTACACAACTTTTTTACTCGGCCAGAGTTAATAGGTTGGATATAGTAATTAGTCTAAAATGCTAGAGTCGTTTTGCTAGATTCTACTTAGATTAAATAATTCATGATTGGTTTTTATCCTAATATTTACGTGGAATATAATTTATTTAAAGGCTGAAAAACTCTTAATAAATTAGTACTTCTGATTCATAGAATCTCAACAACATTGTCTTTGAACACCACCATTTTTCTTAGTGTTTTCCGGTCTTAACTTCTTGGATAGCCTCGTAAAATATGTGTGTAAAAAGTTGTGAAAAGTGGATAAATATGTGTGCAGAAAGTTCTGAGAAGAGCAGGAAAGAAGATTTTAAGAAATCGGTGACACTGATAAGTCCAGAAAGTGAAGAGAGACGCGGAAATTTTCTTGAAACAAAAACCGGAGTGGTGGCATTATATCGTAGCTACAGCACCAGCCGGAAGCATTGAGGCACATTCGAGATAAGAGAGCCGCTTTGATTTACAACAACATTCATGTTTGAACAAATGTCAGCGCCAGAGAAAGTCGGATGGATTCCATTGAGATTCATCCTTTCCTTTACATGAGTGTGTCGAAAAAGAAATGCTACTAGAAATACCATTAATTTGAGTCTTCATGCCAATGTGTTTAGTTAGGATCTGATTCATCAAACCAAATGGAAATACCGACATCGTGGGTGAAGAAACCGCATCCATAGTCCTAGAGGACATAAAACAGGTTGCAGCTGGAGATATAGTCGAAGACATAATCAGATACAAAATTCGAGAAGGTGATGAAGAGAGAAGATCAAAAACTGAATAGTGGAATAGGTACAACGCCTGTGAGATGGCAGAAAAGGAGGGTGAGATGATAGAATCCATTGAGCAGAAAATGGTTAAAGCATCCCAAAGAAAGGGGTCTTGGGAGAGAGCAACAGAAAAGAGTGGTTGTGAAGCACCTCGAAAATTCTCAAAAGAGCCAATGCGTTGGCAACGATGTGTATGACAACATTGCTAAAATAATGCAGTAAGAGGAAGAAGTTACTGCCAATACTGGCGCATTAGACTAGATTTTACAAAGCAAAAGGTGGCCAAGGCTCAGGATGCCACCATGTAGAAGGCTAAAGAGCCAATGCGTTGCCAAGGATGTGTGTGACAACATTGCTAAAATAATGCAGTAAGAGGAAGAAGTTATTGTCAATACTGGCGCATTAGACTAGATTTTACAAAGCAAAAGGTGGCCAAGGCTCAGGATGCCACCATGTAGAAGGTTACAGAGGCTCGGGAAGCTACGAAAGAGAAGATGTGGCAATATACAAAAGTAGCTCATGTTTTCGTGAGTCACGTGGGCACCCAGCAAAGGAAAAAGATAAGGAAAAATTTAAAATTAGGAATGTAGGAAAAGATTGGAGAAGAGAAGGAAAACGCTTTTGATACAATCAAGGGTACCAAGAAAATATCGGAAGAGGGTGCAAAATTATGAGGATGAAAAGTATGGGTCGGATATATAAGGAGAGAGGGTTCGAGTAGTGGGAACGAGTAACTAAACATATGGATCAGCAAAATTAGAAATATAGGGAGAGGTAGAAGTGGTATGTATAGAAAATAGAGATCAAGTTAATAGTGTTAAAGTTTAATGAAGAACTAGAATGCGATGTGTGAATGGTTTTGGTCTAGGTATATTGAACTTGTAAGACTTATTGTTAAGATATATATGTTGTGTAGAGCACATTTTGTTGTTAGGCTTTAAGATTTTGATTAGGCATACATTTAATGAAGTGGAGAATAGAGTCATCAAGTTGTGGAATGGACCACTTGAAGTATCTTAGTTTGAGGGGTGCAATATGAGAACTTATTTGAGATGGTTAATGAATGATTTGGATCCGCTTAATTTCCCCGAATCAAGTTTAAGCGATATTATTATAGTGGCTTTGGTAAACTTGACTCGGTCAAACTACCTATGATTTTTTTAGCTAGAGTTTCTCACAACCCATGGTTTTTCCTATCATATCCAATGAGATACAAACAATGGGATCTTTAGACACCAACATATTCAGTGTTTTGTGATCTTTACACAAAATAGATGGAAACAACCAAATTAGAGGAGGAAAGAGGTAGAAAATACAAAAAATATGTAAGGAACCTCACTGTGAACTAAAAACATTACACATACCTTAATACACCAAAGTCTACCTATGTTACTTTCCGGTTAGTATCACTAATAAAAGTTATGATCTAGACAAAATAATAGAGATAGTTTCCAAAAGTTTTATGTAATAAGTTGCTTGTAATGGTTTAAGTTTTTAAATGCATTTGTGTGGTTCATTATTTCTTATTATAATAATAAAATGTTAAATGTTTGTTACTAATGTTAAATGTTTAAAAAGTTAATTAACAATATGTTTTTGGAGACATGAACCTAGTTATTCAAAAAATAAGCTATCCACCAAACCACTCAACTAATATCTCTAGAGTACAAGTATTTTTTTTATAAAACTAATGTCATTCCTGAATGGTATGGAAATACTCATATTAAATTGAAAGTTGTTTGAGCTAAAATCCATCTTATTAAAATTTAACAATGATAATCATTCTTGTTAAGAAATAATGAAGCTTCTTAAAATAATTATTTAACAACTTCATTTATTTATTTATTTTTATTTATTTTTTTATTCAGGCTTCTGTGATCCATAATGAATTAAGCAAAGTCTTTGGATAGAAATCACATAAGAGAAATTTTTAGCTTTGAATCAACAAGTGTGGTTCATTATTAGGACCAGATGAAGAGGAGACAACAAGTGTGGTTCATTATTAGGACCAGATGAAGAGGAGATGATGGCATGATCGCCTCTTCATTTGGTCTTGATAATGAACCACACTTGTTGCTAAGAAACGTGAGCCTAAAATTTATCTTATATGATTTCTACCCAAAAAATTTACTTAAATATAAAATTTTAATAAATTAGTATATATATATATATATATATATATATATATAATAATATATATATATATATATATATAATAGATTACATAAAGTTTTTCATTTTAGCTAATATTGCTTGGATTTAAGTTTCTGAAACTAACCCACCAATCTTTCCATATTCAAACTTGCCCCTTTTTTCTATATTTCACCAATCTTTCCATATTCAAACTTGCCCCTTTTTTCTATATAAACTGTTTCTTATTTTATTAATGTTTATTAAAACTAAATTAACTAAAAAATTAATTGTATTTTTCATATTAATTATCATTTTTATGGTTTGTTCTTCATTCTTAAATTGCTATATTTTAAATATAATTAAATTATATTAACCGCGATTTACAGGTTTATAATTTTAAGCCAATCTTGACAAATGAATTATTATATAATACTAAATTTTTTAACTCAACAAAATTATGGTAATATTTGACTTTCTTTCTTATTTTTTAGCATAGAAATAAAAGTCTAAAGAATCTTAATTAATCTCTAACATTATTAAGTTATGGTATAGACCTTAGTGGAATTTAATCATGATCATGATATATAAAAGGGAGAAAGTATTCTATAAAAATAAAAGTGGAAATATTTTATAAAAATAATATTAAATATTTTTCAATACACGGAAAAAATTATAAATTTTTGTTATATTAAATTATGAAAGATAGAAAATAATTATCTCACATAAATTTAAAATTATTCAATATATCTCTCACGTCATTGTAAAGGTTAATATCTTGTATCCAAAATGTGCATAAAATGATTAGATACAGGCAAACAAGTTCATAAATTCATTAGATTTCATTATATAAGATATTATAAGTGAAGTAGAAGAATCATAAGTTAAATAAAATCATCATGAAAATGCCACCTTAAGTAAAATTATTTCTTTGTTTTGCTACAATTTTGTTGCTAGTTTTTGGTTAATGTCTCTGCATGCGCCAAGTTGCAGACACGGTGACCTCACTATGCTCGTATTCTTCAGGTAAATTAACTATCCATGCTTCATTTATTTTCTCGTCTAGTTCTAGAGCTAACAGTGTGTTGCCCCTTTGGTTTGAGGTGCTCTCTGTTTTCTGTGGCTCAATGGACTGCATTTTCTTTGTGAAAATAAGTCTCCAGGTAGTGGTTTTTCCTGTCCCTTTGCTCAAATTGTATTTCCCTTTGTTCATTCTCTTCTATTCGCAGTTGATGTAATAGGTTTTTCCTATTCTGCTCTCGCAGGTCAGGGTTTGATCTTGAATGTGGTCGGTCTTGGACTCCTCGGTTACTAACTGGTAGGCTTTGTCATTATCTTCATCTTATGGTTAAAACTAGAGTCTATAGGTTTCGTTGGCTGAGTCAAAACACTTGTTCGTTTGTTCTTCTCTTATGTCGCTATGCAACTTGGGTTCACCTGTCACATCCCTTGTTTGTAATTTGTTTCGTTGTAACTATAAAGTTGGATACAAAGGTTGACTATTCCAAACCCTTGACTAGGGTTTATTGGTTCATGCATTTTTTTTTCTTTTTACTTTGCATAGCAAAGTAACTCTAGACTGCTATGTATAAACAAACATATATTTTTTTTCTTATTCCATTGGAAATGAAAAGAAAATTATGTTGAGATAGACTATCACTCGTTACCATTGTTTTACGTTTGTCCACTTGGTGCTCAAGCTCTTGTTTTCTTGTTCGGACTGTTTGCCAATTCTTGTCTTTAGAAAACTTGTATACATTCGATTTGTCAATGCTCTGTTCTTTAAGAGAGGAAGTGAATGAAATTGTATGCGTCCACCATATCTGTCGTTCTGATTTATTTAATGGTTAAGAAAAAAGGAAATATAGATACACAGTACAAGATTGTTACAGATGGATGGATTCAAAAATAAACTTATTCTCTATCTTTGATTACTGTATGCAAAATGTTGAGACCCCCAGAATGATTTTTGATTTTACATTTATATCTTTTGTCCACAATTATTTGAACTATGTGTACTTACTTTTTCAATCGCTATTCTATTAGTAGCACAATTGTTTATGTATTTGGTACTGCCTATACTGCAAGATTTTACAATAGACATATTTGTCTTTTTCCTCTAAAATGAAAGAACAGTTATTAAACTATTGTTTATTAAGGACAAACAAAATAGGGACCCTAACTGACTAAACTGCCCCTAACTAATACTGAGATTAAAAAGAAAACAAAGTCCTACATCCTACTTTGACAAACTAAACATAAAGAAACCAATTCGATAATAAAACTTTCCATCTTGGCGGAGACCAACACCTAGGCATGGTGCCTTAGCTGGATGCTCCTGCATTAGGCTCCTGGGGTAAAACGAAATCATGACTCTGGTTCATGAGCTCCTCGACTGAAGAAACCGCCTGCTCTATTTTCCTGGCATCAAGCCATGAACTGTCCTGAATAGGAAGGTTCTTCCATTTGACCAGATATTGCAGATACTCCTTCCATCGAGTTCGTTTGGCCACCTGAGTGTCGAGTATTCTCTCGATATCGGGAGGCTGAACGTAAGGCATTTGTCTCATCCAAGATTCACTTCCATCTTAGGTGTCCCATGTAAGCCGTGTGGTACTGTCTTCCTCAGAACTAATAGTGTATGGATACAGGTCTGCCACATTACATATGGGTGAAATGCCTATCCCTGGTGGCAGCTGTATCTCATAGGCATTCGCTGAAAATTTCCAGAGAACTTTGCAGGGACCTATATTCTTGTACTTCAGCTTGTTGTATGCATCTCTAGGGAAGTGTTCCTTGTGCAGATGTGTGAGGACTTCATCTCCCAAATTAAACTGCACTTCCCTCCATTTCAAATCTGCTTGCTATTTATATTTTTGGCTGTTGTCCTGCAATTTAATTCTCATGAAAATCTCTCATTGCGTTAGTGAAATCTTCACCATATGCACTTCGCCTCTCCTGTTGTCCCAGATCTTGTAATTCGTGCACTAAAAGAGGGTGCATGCCATATAAGATTTGAAAAGGACTACAACCCATGCTGAGATTGGGCGAGTCGTTATAAGCAAACTCTGCCTGGGCAAGTACTCAATCCCACATCTGTGAATTCTCACCAATCAAGCTTCGTAGCAGGTTCCCCAAATTTCTGTTTACCACCTCTATTTGCCCGTCGGTCTACGAATGATAAGCAGAACTATAACTCAATTGCGTGTCCATCTTCTTGCACATTGTGTGCCAAAAGTGCCCTGTGAACTTCATGTCCCTGTTGGAAAGAATAGATTTTGGAAAACCATGTAACCTGACAATCTCTGTAAAGAACAAGTGGGCCAAGTGAGTGGCATCACTGGTTTTTCCGTAAGGGATGAAATGCGCCATTTTCGAAAAGTGGTCCCCTACTACCATCATCGAGTCATAACCCTACTGTGTCCTTGGTAGACCCAAGACTAAGTTCAAGCTGATTGAGTCCCACGGTCTACCTGAAACATGCAATTGTGTATAAAGTCTCATGCTTTGACTGTGACCTTTTGCTAACTGGCACACTTTTCATGCAGTCACAAATCGTTGTAGATCAATTCGCAGTTTTGGCCAAAAGTAGAAATGACTGAGCTTCTTTAGTGTCTTGTCTATGCCGAAATGTCCAGCTAGACCTCCACTGTGCTTTTCCCAAATAATATTCTCTCTCATTGAGGAGTCAGAAATGAATAGTTATCCTCCTCTAAATAGTAGTTTCTGCTACAATTTATGGTCCAACCATGGACTATTATCTCCCACCAAGTGGTTCTAACATGCCTCATAGGCCTCCTTAAAATCTGTGTCAGTCTAATATATCTTTCAAGTGCTCAACACATAGAACTTGTATAGTACTCTCTTGCAAGAGTAAGGTCCTCCTACTCAATGCATTTGCCACCTTGTTGGCCTGTCCGTTGATGTGTTTCAACGCAAAGGTGAAACTCTACAAATATTCAACCCGCTTAGCATGTTTGTGATTCACCTTGTGCTGTTGGATCATATACTGCAGTGTAGAATTATCCAAAAACAAAACAAATTCATTCCCCAACAAATAGTGTCTCCAATGCTTAAATGCTTAGATGACAACATAGAATTCCTTGTTGTAAGATGAATATTTCTGCGTGCTTTCATTCAACTTCTCACTGAAAATGCAATAGATTTATCCTCCTAGCTAAGTACAACTCCAATAGTTCTACTACTAACATCACAACAAACCTGAAAAAGCTTTTTAAAATCTGGCAATCTCAGGATCGGTCCCTCTGTGATCTTCTTCTTTAGTAGCTGAAGACTCCTCTCTACTGCATCAGTCCATCAAAAAGGTTCACTAGCCTTTTTGATAGTGTCCAACATAGGTTCGCGGATTTCACTAAAATTTCTTAGAAAATTTTGGTAAAAACTCGGTAGCCCATGAAAACTATGTACCTCAACTAAGCTTTTCGGGTTGGCCAATTGACTATCGCTTCAATCTTCTTTAGATCCATCTTCAACTCATTTTCTACTATTACGAAGCCCAAATAAGCCAACTCTTTTGGAAGAATTGTAAACTTTTTTCAGATTTATCAGTAGTTTATTCTCCTCCAAGTTTACCAGCACTTTTCGAACATGTCGAAAGTGTTCCTCCCATGTCTTACTAAAAATTAATATGTCGTCCAGGTACACTATCAAAAACTTCTTAATGTATTTTCTCGACATTTGATTCATTAACCGCATAAAGGCACTAGGTGCATTACTCAGTCCGAACGACACAACCAGCCACTCATATAGTCCCTCATTAGTCTTGAAGGATGTCTTCCACTCATCCCCCTCTCGAGTTCAAATCTGATGATACCCACTTTTTAAATCGATCTTAGAAATATATGTTGCCCTGCTTAGGAAATCCATCATGATGTCCATCCATGACAGTGGAAATCTATACCAGATGGTGATCTTGTTGATGGCCCTCGAGTCTGTGAACATTTTCCATTCTCCTCCTTTCCTGGGAATGAGAACTGTTGGAACTGCACAAGTGCTCAAACTCTCCCTTATCAATCCTTTGTGTAGCAGTTCCTACACCTGCTTTCTGATCTCCTCATTATCTTTGGGTCTCATCTGATATGCTTCCTTATTTGGAAAACTCGCTTTGGGTATAAAGTCAATATGATGAATTATGCTTCTTTTCGGGGGTAGTTTATCTGACAAATCATCCACCACTATATCGGTAAGCGCCTGCAACATTTGCTAAATTTTTGTGGGCAAATATGACACCTCTGTGTGTAGCAGTACGATCTTTGCTCTTCTTACAATAGCATAGCTTACCTTGTTGTCCTCAACTTGTTTCAAAAATTGTTTCGTAGTCATTAACAATGTTGTTATCTCACTTGTCCCCATTGTCTCTTCATCTTTGATGGGCACAAGCGTATGCTTGATCCCATCTTTGACAAACTTGTAACAATTTTCCTTTCCATCATGTACCACCTTCTTGTCATACTGCCATGGCCTACCTGGCAGTATGTGACATACATCCATCGACATTATGTCACAAAAGACTTTATCCTTATATCTACCGATATAAAACTCCACTTCGCAATGCTCATCTACCAGCAACTGATGGCCTTTTTGCGGCCATGAAACTTTGTAAGCGGTGGGATATTTCAACTGCTTCAACCCCAACTTTTCCACCATCTCTGTGGCTACCAAATTATCTGTACTTCCACTGTCAATAATCAGCTTACAACACTTACCGTGTGACTTACAAACTGTCCGAAATAAAGCTTTCCCTTGAGTTTGTTTAGTTATTCCTTTGGTTGGTTTCGGCAACACCTTGTTCAAAACTAGGGCTTCCCCTGTTTCTAGAGCATTTTCAGCTTCTTAGGGACATGCCCCTGCTTCCTCTGGTTGTACGACATATGCACCCCTCTTTCCATCTTGGTCTACCTCAGGACACCCAAATGATCTGTGTCCCCACTTGTGACACCTGTAACATTGATAACTAGCTCCTCTGCCTCAGCCATTTCCCCTGCCTCGGTAATATGGCCTACCACCTCTCATGCTGTCACCTCTTTCTGTTGTTGTAGAAGCTTTAGAATGAATGCCTTCTGCATTACTACTAGCGGTTCGCCCTCTACCATAAGATTGTGCACTTCCTCTATCGGTTCCTCATCCTCTCTTGGCATTTTGTTTTCTAGCAATTTTCTCTTCTACTTTCATAGCACTCTGATATGCTTCTTCAATGTTTTTCGGAGAAGGAATATTAATTTCATCTAAGATATCTAACCTTAAACAGTTTACATACCTGGTTATCTTCTCTGGAGTGTCCTCTATATAACCAACCCTTAATTTCATTCAGTAAAACTCCTTAGTGTACTCCCTTACTGTCATCCCTTTCTGCTTTAGATTTTGCACTTGCCTGTGTAGTGTAATCTAGTAATCCTTAGGCAGTAATCTACCTTTCAACTTGGCCACAACCCTAGACCATTTCTTGATCGACAACTTGTTCAATCTCTTTCTTTGTGTTTGGACACTGTCCCACCATAGGGTTGCGTGTCCCTTCAACTTTGCCGCAACGAACTTAACTTTGCGGTCTTCACTGACCTCCTCACACTTGAAAGACTTATCCAGCTCGTTGATCTAGTCCAACAGAACCTCTGTGGACAAACTGCCGTTATGATTTGGGAGTTCTTGTTTGGGTTTGTTGCTTTCTAATAAGACTGACCTCAATAGTCTCAATTCCGGTCCTTCTCCATCCGATCTATCTGTTTTCGCTACAGCTTCCTCTTCGCTATCATCACCTACCTTTGGATCCCTTACTCTTCGTGCCTCAACTGCCTCCAAATGGGCAGTGTGGATCCTAATCTCCTATGTCAATCCTTCCTCTGCTATCCTTCGAACACCTCTTAAACGGCCTCCTCTACCTACCTCCATTTCTCAAGTCGACTTTAAATTATGCTCTAATACCACTATGATGGGACCAACCCACACTCCAATATACGACCTTATCTAACTTCCGTCTAGCGATGATTAACAATTTTTCTTTGACTTGTGATGAGGGATTAATCACACATTAATCATAAGATATTTTTCCAATGGTGGCTGGATCATTATGAGAAGGTTTTAATGCGACAGCTAATCTGTACCTACCTCGGTCCTCATTTCCCGCTTGTTCAACTTGGCAAAACCCATGGCATTTTTGTATTTTTTTATTTCGGGTTTTCGTTCCGCATGGTGAACTCTATGAGAGTTTGTTCTAGAAATGGCTTCTTGTGTTGTCTGCAAATGGAAATGAGCCACAAGCTCTGCTTGTGCTGGTGGTGGCTATGTTCTTTGCTAGCACGACTCTATCAGGCATTATGTAGGTTTCTCTGTTTGACTTCTGGGCACAGAATATTGGTTTGTTTTCTCGAGCAAGAAAATGACCGTTGGTTGGTCTTGTCTGGTCTCTCAATTGCTTCTGTTATGCTATTTCTTTCTTTTACTACGGTTTTGTTGCTAATTTTTGGTTAATGTCTCGTCATGCTTCAGGTTGTAGACACAATGACCTCACTCTGCTCATATTCTTCAACTAAATTAACTATCCATGCTTCATTTATTTTCTCGTCCAGTTCTAGCGCTAACAGTGTGTTGCCCCTTTGGTCTCAGGTGGTCTCCATGTTCTGTGGCCTAATGTCTTGCATTTTATTTGTGCAAATAAGTCTCCAGGTAGTGGTTCTTTTTCTCCCTTTGCTTGAATTGTATTTCTCTTCATTCGTTCTCTTCTATTCGCAGTTGACCTAACATGTTTTCCCTACTCTGGTCTCGCAAGTCAGGGTTTGATCTTGGACGTGGTCAGTTTTGAACTCCTCGGTTCCTACCCAGTAGGCTCTGTCACTATTTTGATATTATGGTTAAAACTAGAGTCTATAGGTTTCGTTGGCCGAGTCACAACACTTGTTCGTTTGTTCTTCTTTGATGTCATTATGTGACCTGAGTTCACTTGTCACAACCCTTGTTTGTAATTTGTTTTATTGTAACTATAAAGTTGGATACAAAGGTTAACTGTTCCAAACCCTCGACTAGGGTTTATTGGTTCGTGGATTTTGTTTTCTTTTACTCTGCCCGGCAAAGTAACTCTGGACTACTATGTATAAACAAACATATATATTTTTTTTCTTATTCCATTGGAAATGAAAAGAAAATTACGTTCAGATAGACTATCACTGGTTACCTCTATTTGGGGTTTGTCCACTTGGTGCTTAGGCTCTTGTTTTCTTGTTAGCATTGTTGTGCTGCATTAGATTCTTCTGGCCACAGGCTTTGTTTACTGTTTCCTAATTCTCGTCTTTAGAAAACTTGTATATATTTGATTTGTGAGTGCTCTATTCTTTAAAAGAGGAAATGAATGAAACTATATGCGTGCACCATATTTGTCGTTCTGATTTATTTAATGGTTAAGAAAAATGGAAATATAGATACACAGTACAAGATTGTTATAGATGGACGGATTCGAAAATAAACTTATTCTATATCTTTGATTATTGTATGCAAAACGCTGAACCCCCTAGAATGATTTTCGATTTTACATTTATATCTTCTGTCCATTGTTATCTGAATTGTGTGTAGTTAACTTTTTCAGTTGCTATTCTATTAGTTACAAAACTATTGATGTATTCGGTCCAGCCTGTACTGTAAGATATTACATTAGACATATTTGTCTTTTTCTTCTAAAATGAAAGAACAATTATTAAACTATTGTTTATTATGGACAAACAAAATAGTGACCCTAACCCACTAAACTGTCCCTAACTAATACTGAGATTAAAAAGAAAGCAAAGTCCTACATCCTACTTTGACAAGCTGAACATAAAGAAACCAATTCACTAATAAAACTTTCCACTTTGGCAGAGACCAACACCCAATCATGGTGCCCTAGCTGGATGCTCCTGCGTCATTCAAACATAGTGGGTGAGCTCATCAAAGATAACTCTAGCTTACTTTGTTAAGTAACATTTGTCTATTATTATATTATGGTTGCTCTATTAGAAGGGTTTTTCCTTAATAAAAACTATGATTATATAGTTTTGATTATTTCCCTTTGAATATATAAATAAATAATTTTTTTACGTTTGTTTATTTATTTATTTATTTATATATCTATATATAATATAATATATTATATATATTATATATATATATAGATATATTATATATATATAAAAAAATGAAATAATATAATAAAAAACTTCTACAACATAATATGTCAGTAACTTAATAAAGTATTTTTAGAATTCGATATCCACAACTTAATAAAATACTATAATAATTCAATATCTACAACTTAATAAATTATTTTAAAATAAATTTAAACTCTTACAAAACTTAAGAATTTCCTTGTTGAAACTATTTGTATATATTATTTTTCCTTAACCTAAGCCATGATTACAAAAAAAAAATTAAACAATGAAAACAAAATTTCATGCTTAATAACGAGAAAAAAATGGCTGTTTACATGTTAATCAAAACACGAAACAAATATCCGGATGGACGATGATCTATCTGCTTTTAGATTGATGTGTTAACTTTACTTATACACATGATTGGAGTAAATATAGTATGCATTTTTTCTATCGTATTCAAATTGTGTTATTAACAGAGTAATTATTTGAAAAATATTACATTCTAGCTTTCCCATCAGTAGAAGTAACTATTCACATTTTACTGAGCACATGATTTTCAAAAAGTATTTAAAAAAACTATCTAGTTCCGGTTCACATTGCAAAGAAAGAAAACCTTGGCTATTCTTTTTATTTTGCAAGTCATTTAATAAGTGAATTGTAGTTTTCAACAAAACGGATTTGAGGGCCATGTGAGTGATGATGGCTTGCTAAACAAAATTTGGACACTAAAAATACGTCCATCGGAAGCTATGAGAAGAATATAGCCAATGAATGTAAAATAGAAGAAACAAAATCTATAATAAACAAGGGAGCTACTGCCGTAGCGGTAGTCCCTGCCCGGGGGTGCAAATTCCAGGCTATAATTAAGAACCATCGAGTTGCAAGTGTGAATGCAGTTGCCATCAGAACAACCATGCAGATCCCAGTTATACCTTTTGGTCCTTTGACCATATCTGCATATGTCGGCTTTTTGTAATTAAAGTACTGCGCTATACTTGCGAATTCTGATTCAGAAGCGTGGGTTACACGAGGGAAATCGCAAGCTAAATGGTTGCCAGCATGTAGTATCACTCCTACCACAATGGCCACTGAAATAGTCTGTAAAAGTTAACCATGAAAAATTGAATTAATAGCACACAGAGGAAAACAACCCAAACTCTTTGCCAATTCTCATCCATGAAGATCCTGATTTTGGTAGCTGCCTTTTGAATTACATTTTCCTTCTTTGGCCCAAAATTTTGGCTCACCACTTGGCTGGTGCAGCTCAGAGCTTGACTGTGATTCATGTAAGTGTCTCTTTGCAACAGCAAGGTTTCCAATTGCCATAACTGTAAGGTTTCAAGAGAAATTTCCGCACTGAGACAGGACCTCTCTCCACCTTTGGCGTTCGCGGCTTAGCATTCCTCTGTAACAAACGCACATCACAACAAAATGCTTCAAATAACCAAAAAAAAACCCAAGAAGAGCATAACATCCACTGAACTTCAAAACAAACCTGAGGGGTTGTCTTGTGTGCTGAATTACGCGCCTCGGAAAAACCGTTGGAGAGCACTACAAGGTTCAGCTCCTGCATTCACCAATTTGTTCATAACACTCTAAACAAAACAACAGAAAAATCCCAAATGCCTTATGGTTACTGACCTCCATCCGCTTCTTGTTCTCTTCCAGGCGTTTCTTGCGGTCTCCAGCTCTGGGTGCTTCTCAAGCAGAGCCCGATCCCCATGTCTGAACGCCTCCAGCACCTGTAAATTCATGAATTTGTTCATTAACCCCAACAATATAATAAAATTAATTGGAAATACACCTCAAACCATGGTGAAAAAACAAGGAAATGAAGGAAAATAGCAGGCATACCACCGGCAGTTCCTTGCAGAAGATGTAAAATCTAAGTCTAGCAATGGCGTCCAGGAGCCAGTGACCTCCGCTGATGTGACAGTGAACGTGCAGAGACATTTTGCCCTGAGATTTCTTCCACTGCGCAAGAACTTCGTCTCTCTGTAACCTGTTATACCATCCCTGCAACTGTGCACATATATAAAGAACTCGCAGGCTTTAAACTTCCGAGCTATAAAAATCCTATTTTGTGCACATATATAAAGAATTCACAAGATTTAAACTTCTGAGCTATAAAAATCCTATTTTGCGAACATATAAAAAGAACTCGCAGGCCTTAAACTTCTGAGCCATGAAAATCCTATTTTCAAAAGATTCAGCAAAACAGAAGACAAACCGACCTGATCTTTATTAATTGTTTGAGAAATAGCCAGCGTTAATTTGGCCGTGATGTCGCTGTGTGTGAGCGTATAAGTCCTGGGAAGATGCGCAGGATGTTTCTCTTCATGTGTTCCAAGAAATAGAACCTTGAGCTTCGATGCCTGGAAGATTGCAGGCCCAAACAATCTTGCCACCTACCAAACCAACGCCAAGATTCAGCCCTCATAATTAATTAACAGAGCGCAATGAAAAAAAACTTTACACAAGCAAAAGCTATGATGAAAGTTAAATTACCACACGACTGGTGGATCGGGGGAAGCTGCTATTAATTCGATGTATGTTATTGCACTGTAACTGATGCGCGACCAGGCCATTCCAGCTGCTCTCGCTGGCCAGAAACCTGGAGGAAAGCTTTATCTCAACACACCATATGCTGATATAACCTGAGAATCCTCAAACTGGCATGCAGCGCAAACCAGGGAACGTGGACGCCTCTGCATAAACTTCAAACATCTGGCATGCAGCACATTGCATGCAGGGAAGGGAGAACAGGCAGCAAAGAAAACTTAGGATAAAAAACTTAGGCTAAATTAAGTTGCGCGAAATGGAGTTGAGCGCAAGTTGAGCGCAGCGAGCACTTAGGATAAATTGAGTTGAGCGCAAGTTGAGCGCACATCGGGCGACGTGAGGCCGACAATAAGACCTCCAAACAAAAACTTTGGCTAAAAATTTTTTGCGAGGAAACTGCGCAGCGTAAACTTTGGTTAACTAGTAAATAACCGGTACATATTTGCGGTCAACGCATCAACTAATAGCCAGTTGACTGCGTATCAAACGCTAATAGTCCCAGGCAGGGACTAATAATATATGATAGTATCATATATCATATAGGGTCCAAAAGAGTCCAATTAGTTAAGAAACACTCATTTCACTCTACTGATGCATTTTGCCTCTTCATGCACTATTTTCACTTTAGTGGGGTCTAGTGGTGTTTTAAATAAAAATGCATTGCTCTACACTTCAACGTGTAGCCACATCTCATTTATTGGTGTGTTCTGTGTTTTTATTTCTATTTGTGTTTTTTATTTATTTTTGGGAATAGTTGGATTTTTAAATAGAAAAAAAAATGATGTTTTTTTTTATTTTTTATGTAGCAATTATATTATGGCTAGTGTTTCTTTACAGATTGTTTCCATAGTATAAGGTATAGTAATGATCCAAGTGGATATTGGTGGCTGTTTATCTCCTCGATTTTCTCAACAGTTCTTTATATTTTTGGAATTTTTTCTATTATTTTGATTCCTAGAGTTTTAAGACCATTTTGAGGTAATAAATATTGATTTTTTTGGAAAATTGTTGTGTTGAGAGTTTCGATGGCATGGTCATGCCCCAATCAGAAGTTGTATGTCTTGAAGAGTTCTCTCATTAAGATGTTGTGCATCTAAAAAATGTATTTTATGCAAAAGTCGCACCCCTCATAATTTGATGCCCTCACTAACCACCTCAAGCCCTACAAACCTTTCTATGCTTAATTTTATGGGATTATGTTTCTAGACATCTAGGGTTATTTATTTACATTAAAAGGTCTTTATTTTGTCCCCTCATAATAAGTTTTTTATATGTGCATAGCCACAATCTCTCTCTGTTGAGAGATAACTAACAACATTGTAGCCAATTTGTGTCATAGAATAATATATTATTTCATTTATTAGCATAGGTTGGGTCTTCACCATATTAATGTAATATTTGCTGCATTTATTTTTGTGTGCTCCATTTACTTTCCTTCATTTCATTTCATTCCTTGTACAACCCAAATCACTTATATCATAAGAATCTTCTCCTTGTTGTTTCTTAGTGCATGTCACCAACAAGATCAAGGTATAGAGAAGTGGTTCTCAAGCTAGTTTCACTTGGGACCGATCACTCTCACACACCAAAGTGGCCTACTATGTTGGAAGAAAACAGAGATGCAAAAGTAGGAGATCCTCTCAACTTATTGCTCGAGGAAGCACTCACCCAACAAAGGAATGAGATGATGGATAATTTCTCCTAGTTTCTTTGATGACCACAAACATAAACCAAGGTAACTTCAATAAGTAGTAATTTTGGAAGAACAACACCCTTCAAGGTACAAGGTAACTTTCATATCCTCTTAATTGAAGGCCACGTAGATGCAGATTCTTTGGAGAAATAGTTAAATATATTGGAGGGATAATACTTTACCTAAAATTTTTGTGACAATGAGAAGATCATCGTTTTTCTATTGAAAGTTGTTCTGTGAAATATTGGTGGAAAGGTTAATTAGAAAGATGAAATGAATATAAGCATGCAAGTGTCCAATGCGGGGCCATCTTAGGTCACTTTTGTTGATGCCCTTAAGAAGAAATTCTACCTTGTGGGAATTATGATGGCTAATACATGATATGGGAAGCTTCATGACAAGGGAGAGACCATATAGTGTTGGAGTACACTAATAGTTTTCTTACTTTGCACTCGAAGCTGGGTATTAGAGACTTCAAGTGGCACCTAGTCTTGCAATATTGTAGTGACCTAAATAGATACATCTAGATGGAGATGGATTTCGTAGACGTGCCGTCATTGGAAACCACTTATTGATATGTTTTCTCTATTGACAAATAATCGAAATAGTGCCAAAATGTAATCGAAATTAGTTAGTTGAGACATGGGTGATACATTCATTTTAGTGGTAAATGTCACCTATAATATGCTATCAATGTTGGGCATTGGATAACGCAGTGCTCCCTATGTGTTTTGCGACATGGCTTAACCGCCTCTCGTGGATCTAGTAACTCTGGTGATGTGTCCATTTACTAACACATGTGAGCTTTGGTGGAACAAAAACAAGTGGTATCAAAGCCAAAGGTCTTGAGTTTGAATCACACATGCCTCACATTCGGGGGAAGATTGTTGGGCATTTGATAATCAAGTGCTCCCCATGTATTTCATGAAATGGCTTAACAACCTCTCATGGATTAATTAACTCTCTCAATGTGTATGTTTACTATCACCTAAGGGTTTTGGTTTAACGAAAATCATGATTCCAACAATCAATCCCTTCAAAGATGAAGTATTGTATGTTTTTTTCCCACTTGAAGTTTGTGTTTTTATTGTAGGGAAACCTTATATGTGAAAATGTTACTCTAGTTATGAATCTCATCCTTGCAGTGTTATTGTTACTCTCGAAGGTAAGCTCTACAAGATACCAAAGGTAGTCCCAACTATTGTAGTTTCATTGATATTTCAACAAAATAGTGCCAAAATGTAATCTCTCATATGGAAATGTTTGTTTACTTCATAGTTCAATCAAAATTTGAATGGAAGGCCACCACAACCATAAAAATATCTACGTGAGGGCTCTCTAGAAATGATAAGTAAGTGGAGAGTTTCTAGAGACATACAGAGATCTCTTTGATCCACCTATAGGGGTGCCTCTATAGTGTCAGGTCACAACACTTAGTTAACTTGATACTTAGTTCTCATTTACCCAATGACACAATATATAAATGCTTTCTATTAGACAATGAGTAAATAAAATTCCAAAATCATGAGTTTTCCAAAAGGGCCACATATGATCAAGCTCCTCAACATGCATGATTCTAATTGCGTTGGTGCAAAGGATGGAAGGGGCTTGAAAACTTTGTATTGATTAGATAGCCCTAAGGAAAATAACTATCAATAACAGATAGCCGATCACCAATATTCATTATCTTCTTGACCTTCTTAACACTATTAATTTTTTTAGTAAGATTTATCTAAATTTAGGCTAACATTAGGTTTCGATTCAACAAACTAATGTATGAAAGACATCATGCAAATTTAAACAAGGCCGTTTTGAGTGGATGATCATGCCATTTTTCTTGAGTAATGCTCCAACAAAATTCATGAGGATGATGGATAATATATTATGACTATTCACAAACACTTTTATGGTTCTATATTTTAATGAATTCATAATCTTCATGAAATCTTGGGTGGAACATTCAAGGCATATTCAATAGGTCTTCCACAAACTATCGAAACACAACATAATTTGTATGGAAATTTAGATAAATTCTCATTTGGGATGCAAAGAGTTCAACACTTGTGATATACTATGGATGAGCATGTTGTGGATGAGGGCCCGGACAAGATAAAATTCACTTTGGATTGACCAATTTTTATGACTATAACACGGGTCCATAACTTCTTTAGACTTGCGAACTTCTACCAAATGTTCGTGACGAGATTATCTTATATCACTTAGCCTTTAAGCTAAGTTTCCAAGTGTGGAGAAAAGGTTATATAAATATTATATAATATATATATAATATTAATATAATTAATATAATAATATACTATATGTTGAGTCACGGTATGAAGCATTCAAAGATCGAAAACATAATATTATCTCTATATCAAGACTCACCCGACTAGACCTACAAAAGCCATTTGATATTGAAATGAATGCCTTTAAATATGTTATACGGCAATCCTCACTTTGCAAGGAATCTAGTGGCCTATCACAATGAAATATTCTCTGATACTCTCTAGATATATGTCATTTATGAGAAACATATGTACTCCATCAAGTATTCTCTTTAAAAATGGAATCGTGGTATTATGGGGAAGGATATGATCAACCAAAATAACCATAGGGCCCTATAATCTATATAGAAACAAGGAAAGATATAAAATTACCACCATAAAAAATGTTCCACATATAGAAAATAATTTCATTTGAACATAAAATAAAAGAAGGGTAACACAAATCATGTTGTAGACTCCCTTAGTCATCCCCGACGTATGCCATTAACCAAAATTACTAACTCTTAGGGGCATGAGACTCTGGGTGGCCACAATTTTATAACAATGACTCTAGTTCTCCACCACATGCTAAGTCATGATCACATGAAAGGAAGTTCAAAATCTCACCTCCAAAATGTCCTCTTGTGTCACCTTAGCCACCATTGTGTTCCTTCAAGTGAGCATGCAAAGCCGATTTAGGACAAACATTATAGTCAAGTGGTTGGGAACTTTGTTTTGGAGAATGGATTATTTGTACATTAGAGGTATTTTTATTGGCAAAATATTCAACATGATGTCCAACAATATATCAGATCGTGAATTACATGTGAAGTATGTCTAAACCATCTATTAATAATAAGGGGGTGTACACTCCTCTTCCTACCCTAGACATTATCTGTAAGTCATTCTCCATGCACTACACATTAGTTTTTCCATCCACGAAGCATGGTAATTATTGTGTGTTTTTGGTTGTTAACCCATTCTCTAAGATGGCCATTTCGGCACCATGGAAGGAATAATATAGTTAAAGACACTCGTAAAATCTTCTTTGATATTTTTTGTGTTCATTTTGGTTTACCTTTGACCATTAATTTAGATATGGATTGAAGGTTCCTTTGGACCTTTTTGTCTAACCTATGGTCTCTCATGGATAACAACTTGATCAAATTGACCGTCCTTCACCCCTAATTAGATGGAAAAACATAATTGTCCAAGAGGATGATAGTGCATATCTTACCCTTGTACAACTTCAATAATCCACTTACATGGGATGAAATTCTTCCATGTGTCAATGATATCTACAAAACATCCCTCCACAGATCTAGTATCCACGGTCTCTTGTAGGTGTGCTTCAAGTTCTAACCATTGCTTCTAATAGATGTAGCTATGTGAATTACATCTTCATTGATAGATTATTCCCATGTTTAGGTTCAAGAGGATAGGGTAGCTAAATTTTTTGAATGGGAAAAACCTATAACAACATGTCCATGATATCATGTAGAAAGCTAACACCAAGTACATGCGATGACATGACCAATAAAGGGTTCCACATAATTTTTAGGTTTATGATAACGTTTGCCTAAATTTATAGAAAGAGTGGCTAACAATCCCAAATATGAAACTTATAACACTCCTATATGGTTGTAACATAATTAGAAATGCTGTGGGTGAAAATTCATTCGAATTGAACATTCACCCTTTCCTTAGCATACACCCAATATTTAATGTGAAGTTCCTTCAAGTATATTTTCCATCTCTATTTGACACCTCGATTGCATTCAAGCAATTGGAACCAAATAAACTCAATCTTGAAGACAATGAACAAGATAGAGTGAATCATATCATTGACATCAAGAAAAATTATACTTGCTAACAACTAATACAACTTTAGTAGGTTGCCAAACTAGGGAAGCTTCTTCACCAAGGAGGTTGGCTTACGAGGAGCCAAATTTAGCAATGGTTATTGTATATAATCAAGGAACTTGACATGATGGAGACCATTTCTTCCTAAGAGGGGAGGAATGGTCCATTTAGATATGAAAAACCATTCACATTTTCTACTTTGCCAATGGTTTTCTATCTTATTGGTAGTTTTTCTATGACTTTTTGGTTCGAAAGTTATGAGGTTAATTTTAGGCCCTAAACAATGTTTCTTGGAAATTCATGTGGGAAATCACTACCATAACATACCTTGTCCTTCGCCAAAATTTGTATTTCTCATATTTTTCTTTCGAGTGAGTTATCATGGACCCCAAATAGGTATTGTATGCAAAAGTTGTGCCCTCAGGAAGTTGACGTACAAAATACCATCTCGAGGCCCACAAACCTTTTGACATTATATCATCTAGGATTATATTTTTGGACCTCTATGGTACTTTCTTTATGGTAAAGGACATTATTTTTTCTTGTTGTAATAGATTTTGTGAATGCACATCATCACCATGTTTCTTTTTTCATTGATAGCTACCACCATTCTAGCCAATTTGCATTTTGTAGAGTTCTCTTGAGTGTTCCATTTAATTTCCCACATTTCATTCTATTCCTTGAACAACTCCGATCAAGTAGTAGATCAAAATTCAAAGAACACACCATCACTCTTTAGGATGCAATCTCACACCATTCTCACAGTGTTCAAAAATGAATTTTCTTTCTCTTCTATTTTTATTCTTTCAATGGGATTTGGAAAATTTTGAAATGTATTAATGGCTACCTTCTTTAATAAAAATATCCAACTTACAATTGGTTTTCAAATTTCTATGATAAAATTTTACCATATTTCTAAATCAAAAATATCAATGTTATAATTCTTGTTTAAAATATAATCATGATATTACATACACCATATTTGATATTATATAAATTGACAAGCTATGAGGTGTATAATTCTATATTTCTAACTTCATTAAAAATAAATCAATAAATATGAAATATTTAAATAAAAATGATATAAAACTAGAATATTTCACCATAAATTCAACTCTATGTATATGTATCCTGCGAGAATGGAGTTTTCAATCATGCTCACCATATCCATTTCATATAAGTCAAATATGTACGCATATTACATAGATTTAAGTTCATGGATACCAAATTTATTAAATGGAAAACATTAATATACTTAAAATATTTTGGATGAATGCTATCATTACTCAATTGCGTCGTAAAGAATATTGAATGCACTATCTATATATATCGATAGGAAATAACTTTTTGTTATTTTTTTTAAACAAGAAGGGGTTGTAGAGCAAAAACTGCCCTAGCTATTTTAATCGCTAAAGATGCTCGACTGAGGGAATTGCATGTCAAGATTAGTGAAAATTAGTAGATCATATGCAATTGCGTATGTGAAGGTTGAATTGTAACATCCCAAATCAACATCTAATTATCTTATTAACATTAAATTTAAACAATGAAGAGTGCTTACCTGAGCTTACCTGCATGAAGTAGGCTTACCGCAACATGGTTTTGGGGACGACTCTCCTCCCAACC